>JARUPY010000148.1:0-130512 GCA_029817715.1 Melastoma dodecandrum | reverse complement strand
GTGCGCGACGGGTTCCTCCTTGTGCAAACGAAAGGGACCCGAATGTCAAATGTAGAACTCCAATTTTGAATAGTTGGGGAAGCATTTGGGGATCATTTAGGCTTCGGAAAATGCAAGTTCGGAAGCATCAATGTACGGAGCATGCGGGATGCACAACCTTGCGTAAGTTTTGCGCGGGGTTCCTCATTGTGCAAAGGAAAGGGACCCGAATGTCAAATGTAGAACTCCAATTTTGAATAGTTTGGGAAGCATTTGGGGATCATTTAGGCTTCGGAAAATGCAAGTTCGGAAGCACCAAGGTACGGAGCATGCGGGATGCACAACCATGCGTAAGTTGTGCGCGGGGTTCCTCATTGTGCAAACGAAAGGGACTCGAATGTCAAATGTAGAACTTCAATTTTGAATAGTTTGGGAAGCATTTGGGGATCATTTAGGCTTCGGAAAATGCAAGTTCGGAAGCACCAAGGTACGGAGCATGCGGGATGCACAACCTTGCGTAAGTTGTGCGCGGGGTTCCTCCTTGTGCAAACGAAAGGGACCCGAATGTCAAATGTAGAACTCCAATTTTGAATAGTTTGGGAAGCATTTGGGGATCATTTAGGCTTCGGAAAATGCAAGTTCGGAAGCATCAATGTACGGAGCATGCGGGATGCACAACCTTGCGTAAGTTGTGCGCGGGGTTCCTCATTGTGCAAACGAAAGGGACCCGAATGTCAAATGTAGAACTCCAATTTTGAATAGTTTGGGAAGCATTTGGGGATCATTTAGGCTTCGGAAAATGCAAGTTCGGAAGCATCAAGGTACGGAGCATGCGGGATGCACAACCTTGCGTAAGTTGTGCGCGGGGTTCCTCATTGTGCAAACGAAAGGGACCCGAATGTCAAATGTAGAACTCCAATTTTGAATAGTTTGGGAAGCATTTGGGGATCATTTAGGCTTCGGAAAATGCAAGTTCGGAAGCATCAATGTACGGAGCATGCGGGATGCACAACCTTGCGTAAGTTGTGCGCGGGGTTCCTCATTGTGCAAACGAAAGGGACCCGAATGTCAAATGTAGAACTCCAATTTTGAATAGTTTGGGAAGCATTTGGGGATCATTTAGGCTTCGGAAAATGCAAGTTCGGAAGCATCAATGTACGGAGCATGCGGGATGCACAACCTTGCGTAAGTTGTGCGCGGGGTTCCTCATTGTGCAAACGAAAGGGACCCGAATGTCAAATGTAGAACTCCAATTTTGAATAGTTTGGGAAGCATTTGGGGATCATTTAGGCTTCGGAAAATGCAAGTTCGGAAGCATCAATGTACGGAGCATGCGGGATGCACAACCTTGCGTAAGTTGTGCGCGGGGTTCCTCATTGTGCAAACGAAAGGGACCCGAATGTCAAATGTAGAACTCCAATTTTGAATAGTTTGGGAAGCATTTGGGGATCATTTAGGCTTCGGAAAATGCAAGTTCGGAAGCACCAAGGTACGGAGCATGCGGGATGCCCAACCTTGCGTAAGTTGTGCGCGGGGTTCCTCATTGTGCAAACGAAAGGGACCCGAATGTCAAATGTAGAACTCCAATTTTGAATAGTTTGGGAAGCATTTGGGGATCATTTAGGCTCTCGGAAAATGCAAGTTCGGAAGCACAACAAGTTACGGAGCATGCGGGGTGCACAAATACCTTGCGTAAGTTGTGCGCAGGGGCTTCCGTCCTTGTGCAAACGAAAGGGACCCGAATGGTCAAATGTAGAACTCCAAATTATTGAATAGTTTGGGAAGCAATTGGAAGATCATTTAGGCTTCGAAAAATGCAAGTTCCGGAAGCACCAAGGTTCGTATCATGCGGGAAAGCACAAACTTGCGTAAGTTGTGCGGCGGTGTTCCTCACTGTGCAAACGAAAAGGGACCCGAAAGTCAATTAAGAAACCTCCAATTTTCATATAGTTTGGGAAGCATTTGGGGATCATTAAGGCTTCGAAAAATGCAAGTTGTTCGAAGCATCAAGGTTCAGGAGTGCATGCGGGATGCACAACCTATTTTTGTGGCGTAAGTTGTGCGCAGGGCTTCCTCCTTGTGGCAAACGAAAGGGAACCGAATTGTCATAATGTAGAACTCCCAATTTTGAATAGTTTGGGGGAAGCATTTGTGTTCATTAAGGCTTCGAAAAAAGCAAGTGCGGAATCATCAAGGGTTCGGAAGCATGCGTGAATGCACAACCTTGCGTAAGTTGTGCGCAGGGCTTCCTCCTTGTGCAAACGAAATGTGACCCGAATGTCAAATGTAGAACTCCAATTTTGAATAGTTTTGGGAAGCATTATGGAGATCATTTAGGCTGTCGATAAATGCAGGTTCGGAAGCACCAAGGTACGGAAGCATGCGGGATGCACAAACCTTGCAAAGTTGTGCGCGGGGTTCCACCCTCGGCAAACGGAATGGGACCGCGAATGTCAAATGTAAAACTCCAATGTGTGAATAGTTTGGGAGGCATTTGGGGATCATTTAGGCTTCGGAAAATGCAAGTTCGGAAGCCTCAAGGTTCGGTAGCATGCGGTATGCACAACCTTGCATAAGTTGTGCGCGGGTTTCATCCCTTGGGGCAAACGAAAGGGACCCCCATATGTCAAAATGTATAACACCAATTTTGAATAGTTTGGGAAGCATTTGGGGATCATTTAGGCTCCTGAAAATGCAAGTTCGGAAGCATCACGTACGGAGCATGCGGGGTGCACAACCTTGCGTAAGTTGTGCGCCGGGCTTCCTCCTTGTGCAAACGCAAGGGACCGCGAATGTCAAATGTAGAAACTCCAATTTTGAATAGTTTTGGAGGCAATTGGAGATCATTTAGGCTTCGGAAAATGCAAGTTTCTGAAGCACCAAGGTTTTCCGGCAAGCCTGCTGGAAGCACAACCTTGCGTAAGTTGTTGCGCGGGGTTCCTCATTGTGCAAACGAAAGGGGACCCCGAATGTCAAATGTAGATCTCCAAATTTTGAATAGTTTTGGGAAGCATTTGGGGATCATTTAGGCATCGGAATATGCAAGTTTCGGAAGCATCAAGGTACGGAGCATGGCGGGGAATGCACAACCTTACATAAGTTGTGCGCGTGGTTTTCCTCCTTGTGCAAACGAAAGGGACCCCTAATGTCAAATGTAGAACTCCTCCCAATTTTTTGAATAGTTTGGGAAGCATTTGGGGATCATTAAGAAGCTTCGAAAAATGCAAGTTCGGAAGCATCAATGTTCGGAGCATGCGGGATGCACAACCTTGCGTAAGTTTAGTGCGCGGGCCTTCCTCCTTGTGCAAACGAAAGGGACCCGAATGCCAAATTTAGAACCTCGCTCCAATTTTGAATAGTTTTCGGAAGCATTCGGAGATCATTTAGGCTTCGGGAAAAAGGGCAAGTTCGGAAGCACCAAGGTACGGAGCATGAGGGATGCACAACCTTGCATAAGTTGTGCTCGGGGTTCCTCCTTGGGCAAACGAGAAGGGACCCTAAATTTCAAATGTAAAACCTCCAATTTTGAATAGTTTGGGAGGCATTTGGGGATCATTTAGGCTTCGGAAAATGCAAGTTCGGAAGCATCAATGGTTCGAACAATGCGGGGGTTCACAACCTTCGCGTAAGTTGTGCGCCGGGTTTCCTCATTGTGCACACGTAATAGACCCGAATGTCAAAATGGTAGAACTCCAACTTTGAATAGTTTTGGGAAGCATTTAGGGATCATTTAGGCTTTCGAAAAATGCAACGTTCGGAAGCATCAAGGTTCGGAGCATTCGTGGATGCACAACCTTGCATAAGTTGTGCGCGGGGTTCCTCCTTTTGCAAACGAAAGGGACCCGAAATGTTCAAATGTAGAAATCCAATTTTGAATAGTTTGGGAATCATTTGGAGATCATTTAGGCTTCAGAAAATGCAAGTTCGGAAGCACCAAGTTACGGAGCATGCGGAATGCACAACCTTGCGTAAGTTGTGCGCGGCTTCCACCTTGTACAAACGAAAGGGACCTGAATGTCAAATGGTAGAACTCCAATATTGAATAGTTTGGACGGCATTTGGAGATCATTTAGGCTTTCTTCCGAAAATGCAAGTTCGGAAGCACCCAAGGTTTCGGAGCATGCGGGATGCACAACCTTGCGTAAGTTGTGCGCGGGGTTTCCTCATTGTGCAAACGAAAGGGACCCGAAATGGTCAAATGTAGAACAAACTCCAATTTTGAATAGTTTGGGATAGAGCTATTTTGGGGATCATTTAGGCTTCGGAAAATGCAAGTTCGGAAGCACCAAGGTACGAGAGCAATGCCGGGATGGAGCACAACCTTGCATAAGTTGTGCGCGGGGTTCCCTCCTTTGGCAAAGAAAAGCGACCACGAATGTCAAATGTAACACTCCAATTTTGAATAGTTTTTGGGAAGCCATTTGGAGATCATTTTAGGCTTCGAAAAATGCATGTTTCGGAAGCACCAAAGGTTTCGGATCATGCGGGAAGCACAACCTTGCGTAAGGTTTGTGCGCGGGGTTGCCTCACTGTGCAAACGAAAAGGGACCCCGAAGTGTCAAATATAGAAACTCCAATTTTTAATAGTTTGGGAAGCAGTTGGGGATCATTAAGGCTGTCGAAAAATGCCACGTTCGGAATGCATCAAGGTTTTCGGAGCATGCTGGGTGCACAACCTTGCGTAATAGTTGTGCGCTAGAGGGCTTCCCTCCTTGTGCAAACGAAAGGGACCCGAATGTCAAATGTAGAACTCCAATTTTGAATAGTTTTTGGGAACCCATTTTTTGGTGTTTCATTAAGTGCTTCGGAAAATGCAAGTTCGGAATCATCAAGGTTCGTCATGCGGGATGCCACAACCTTGCGTAAGTTGTGCGCATGGCTATCCTCCTTGTGCAAACTGAAAGGGACCCGGAATGTCCAAATGTAGAACTCCAATTTTGAAATAGTTTTGGGAAGACATTTTGGAGATCCTTTAGGCTTCGATAAAATGCAGGTTCGGAAGCATCAAGGTACGGAGCAAAGCGGGATGCACAACCATGCATAAGTTGTGCGCGGGGTTTTCCTCCTCCGGGCAAACGAACGGGACCCGAATAGTCAAATGTTAAAACTCCAATTTTGAAATAGTTTTGGGAGGCATTTGTGGATCATATAGGCTTCGGAAAATGCAAGTTCGGAAGCATCAAGGTACGGAGCATGCGGGATGCACAACCTTGCGTAAGTTGTGCGCACTAGGGGGTTCCTCCTTGGGCTAAACGAAAGGGAACCCGAATGTCAAATTTAGAACTCCATTTTTGAAATAGTTTTGGGAAGCATTTGGGGATCATTTAGGCTTCGGAAAATGCAAAGTTCGGAAGCATCAACTTACGGTTCCAGCATGCGTGATGCACAACCTCTGCGTAAGTTTTGCGCGGGGACATCCTCCTTGTTGCAAACGAAAGGTACCCGAATGTCAAAGTGTAGAACTCCAATTTTGAATAGTTTTGGGAAGGCATTTGGTGTTCATATAAGGCTTCGAAAAATGCAAGTATCGGATCAATCTAGTTACGGCAGCATGCGGGATGCACAACCTTGCGTTAAGTTGTGCGCGGAGCTTCCTCCATGTGCAAACGAAAGGGACGCCGAATGTCAAATGTAAGAACTCCAATTTTGAATAGTTTGGGAAAGCATTTGGAGAATCATTTAGGCTTTCGATAAATGCAGGTTCGGAAGCGACCAAGGTACGGAGCATGCGGGAATGCACAACCTTGCATAAGTTGTGCGCAGGGGTTCCTCCTCGTGCAAACGAAAAGGGACCCGAATTGTCAAAATGTAGAACTCCAATTTTTGAATTGTTTGGGAGGCATTTGGTATCATTTAGGCTTCGTAAAATGCAAGTTTCGGAAGCATCAAGGTTCGGCAGCATGCGGGATGCACAACCTTGCATAGTTTGTTGCGCGGGTTTTCCTCCTTGGGCCAAACGAAAGGGACCCGAATGTCAAATGTAGAACTTCCAATTTTGAATAGTTTGGGAAGTCATTTGGGGATCATTTAGGCTTCGTAAAATGCAAGTTCGGAAGCATCAACGTTTACGGCATAAGCGTCACAGCATGCGTGATGCACAACCTTGCGTAAGTTGTCATGCGCGTAGCTTCCTCCTTGTGCAAACGAAAGGGACCCGAATGTCAAATGTAGAACTCCAATATTGAATAGTTTTGGAGGCATTTGGACGATCATTTAGGCTCTCGGAAAATGCAAAGTTCGGAATTATCAAGGTACGTAGCATGCTGGAAGCACAACCTAGTGCGTAAGATTTGTGCGCGGGGTTCCTCATTGTGCAAACGAAAGGGAACCGAATGGTCAAAATGTAGAACTCCAATTGTGAATAGTTTGGGAGCCATTTGGGGATCAATTAGGCCTCCGGAATATGCAAGTTCGGAAGGCACCAATGTACGGAGCATGCGGGATGCACAACCTTGCATAAGTTGTTGCGCCGGGTTCCTCCTTGAGCAAACGAAATGGACCCGAATGTCTAATGTTAAGAACTCCAATTTTGGAATAGTTTGGGAAGCATTTGGTGATCATTAAGGCTTCGGAAAATGCAAGTTCGGAAGCATCAAGGTTCGTAGCATGCGGGACTGCAACAAACCTTTGCGTAAGTTTTGCGCGGCTCCTCCTTGTGTGCAAACGATAGGGACCCGAATGTCAAATGTAGAACTCCAATATTATTGAATAAGTTTCGGAAGCATTCGGAGATCATTTTAGGCTTCGGAAAATGCAAGTTCGGAAGCACCAATGTACGGAGCAATGCGGGATGCACAACCTTGCAATAGATTGTGCCTCGGGTTTCCTCCTTGGTGCAAACCAAAGGGACCCTAAATTCAAATGTAAAACTCCAATTTTGAATATTTTGGGAAGCAATTTGGGGATCATTTAGGCTTCGGAAAATGCAAGTTCGGAAGCTCCAAGTTTCGTAGCATGCGGGGGTTGCACAACCATGCGTAAGTTGTGCGCCGGGTTCCTCATTGAGCAAACGAAAATAGACCCGAATGTCTAATGTAGACACTCCCAATTCTATTGAATAGTTTGGGAAGCATTTAGGGATCATTTAGGCTTCGAAAAATGCACGTTCGCAAGCATCAAGTTGCGGAGCAAATTGCGGGATGCACAACCTTGCATACGTTGTGCGCGGGGTTCCTCCATGTGCAAACGAAAGGGACCCGAATGGTCCAAATGTAAAACTCCAATTTTGAATAGTTTGGAAAATCCATTTTGGGATCATTTAGGCTTCGGAAAATGCAAGTTCGGAAGCATCAAGGTCTCGGCAGCAACGGGATGCACAACCTTGCAGTAATGTTGTGCGCGGGCTTCCACCTTGGTACATAAACGAAAGGGACCCCGAATGTTCAATGTAGAACTCCAATTTTGAATAGTTTGAGGAAGCATTTGGAAGATCATTTAGGCTTCGGAAAATGCAATTTCGGATTGCACCAAGGATCGGCAGCATGCGGGAAGCACAACCTTGCGTAAGTTGTGCGCGGGGTTCCTCCTTGTGCAAACGAAAGTACTCCGAATGTCAAATGTAGAACTCCAAATTTTGAATAGTTTGGGAAGCATTTGGGGATCATTTAGGCTTCGGAAAATGCAAGTTTCGGAAGCACCAAGGTACGGAGCATGCTGGATGCCACAACCTTCGCATAATTTGTGCGCGGGGTTCCTCCTTGGGCAAACGAAAGAGACCCGAAATCAAATGTAGAAAACTCCAATTTTGGAATAGTTTGGGAAGCATTTGGGAATCATTTAGGCTTCGGAAAAATGCAAGTTCGGAAGCATCAATGTTCGGGACAGCATGCTGGGTGCACAAACTTTGCGTAAGTTTGTGCGCGGTGATCCTCATTGTGCAAACGAAAGGGACCACGAAAGTTCAAATTTTAAGAACGCCAACTTTGAATAGTTTGGGAAGCATTTGGGGATCATTTAGGCTTCGGAAAATGCAAGTTTCGGAAGCATCAAGGTTCGGAAGCATGCGGGATGCACAACCTTGCGTTAAGTTGTGCGCGTGCTTCCTCCTTTGTGCAAAACAAAGGGACCCGAATGTCAAATGTAGAACTCCAATATTGGAATAGTTTGGGGAAGCATTTGGAGAATCAATTTAGGCTTCGAAAAGTGAAAGTTCGGAAGCACACAAGGTTCAAGCATGCGGGAATGCACAAACCTTACGTAAGCTGTGCGCGGGGTTCCTCATTGTGCAAACGAAATGGTAACCCGACGTCAAATGTAGAACTCCAATTTTGAATAGTTTGGGGAAGCATTAGGGGATCATTTAGGCTTCGGAAAATGCAAATTCGGAAGCAATCAAGGTTCGGAGCATGCGGGTTGGTAAAACACAACCTTGCGTAAGTTTTGCGCGGGCTTCCTCCTTGTGTCAAACGAAAGGGTCCCGAATGTCAAATGTAGAACTCCAATTTTGAATAGTTTTGGGAAGCATTTGGTGTTTTCAAAAATAAGGCTTCGAAAAATGGCAAGTTTTCGGAATCAATCAAGATACGGAGCATGCGGGATGCACAACCATGCGTAAGTTGTGCGCGGGGCTTCCTCCTTGTGCAAACGTAAGGGACCCGAATGTCAAATGTAGAACTCCAATAATTGAAAAGTTTGGGAAGCATTTTGGAGATCATTTAGGCTTCGATAAATGGGAGTTCGGAAGCACCAAGGTACGGAGCATGCGGGATGCACAACCTTGCGTAAGTTGTGCGCGGGGTTCCTCATTGTGCAAACGAAAGGGACCCGAATGTCAAATGTAGAACTCCAATTTTGAATAGTTTGGGAAGCATTTGGGGATCATTTAGGCTTCGGAAAATGCAAGTTCGGAAGCATCAATGTACGGAGCATGCGGGATGCACAACCTTGCGTAAGTTGTGCGCGGGGTTCCTCATTGTGCAAACGAAAGGGACCCGAATGTCAAATGTAGAACTCCAATTTTGAATAGTTTGGGAAGCATTTGGGGATCATTTAGGCTTCGGAAAATGCAAGTTCGGAAGCATCAATGTACGGAGCATGCGGGATGCACAACCTTGCGTAAGTTGTGCGCGGGGTTCCTCATTGTGCAAACGAAAGGGACCCGAATGTCAAATGTAGAACTCCAATTTTGAATAGTTTGGGAAGCATTTGGGGATCATTTAGGCTTCGGAAAATGCAAGTTCGGAAGCATCAATGTACGGAGCATGCGGGATGCACAACCTTGCGTAAGTTGTGCGCGGGGTTCCTCATTGTGCAAACGAAAGGGACCCGAATGTCAAATGTAGAACTCCAATTTTGAATAGTTTGGGAAGCATTTGGGGATCATTTAGGCTTCGGAAAATGCAAGTTCGGAAGCATCAATGTACGGAGCATGCGGGATGCACAACCTTGCGTAAGTTGTGCGCGGGGTTCCTCATTGTGCAAACGAAAGGGACCCGAATGTCAAATGTAGAACTCCAATTTTGAATAGTTTGGGAAGCATTTGGGGATCATTTAGGCTTCGGAAAATGCAAGTTCGGAAGCATCAATGTACGGAGCATGCGGGATGCACAACCTTGCGTAAGTTGTGCGCGGGGTTCCTCATTGTGCAAACGAAAGGGACCCGAATGTCAAATGTAGAACTCCAATTTTGAATAGTTTGGGAAGCATTTGGGGATCATTTAGGCTTCGGAAAATGCAAGTTCGGAAGCATCAATGTACGGAGCATGCGGGATGCACAACCTTGCGTAAGTTGTGCGCGGGGTTCCTCATTGTGCAAACGAAAGGGACCCGAATGTCAAATGTAGAACTCCAATTTTGAATAGTTTGGGAAGCATTTGGGGATCATTTAGGCTTCGGAAAATGCAAGTTCGGAAGCATCAATGTACGGAGCATGCGGGATGCACAACCTTGCGTAAGTTGTGCGCGGGGTTCCTCATTGTGCAAACGAAAGGGACCCGAATGTCAAATGTAGAACTCCAATTTTGAATAGTTTGGGAAGCATTTGGGGATCATTTAGGCTTCGGAAAATGCAAGTTCGGAAGCACCAAGGTACGGAGCGTGGGGGGTGCACAACCTTGCGTAAGTTGTGCGCGGGGTTCCTCATTGTGCAAACGAAAGGGACCCGAATGTCAAATGTAGAACTCCAATTTTGAATAGTTTGGGAAGCATTTGGGGATCATTTAGGCTTCGGAAAATGCAAGTTCGGAAGCACCAAGGTACGGAGCATGCGGGATGCACAACCTTGCGTAAGTTGTGCGCGGGGTTCCTCCTTGTGCAAACGAAAGGGACCCGAATGTCAAATGTAGAACTCCAATTTTGAATAGTTTGGGAAGCATTTGGGGATCATTTAGGCTTCGGAAAATGCAAGTTCGGAAGCATCAATGTACGGAGCATGCGGGATGCACAACCTTGCGTAAGTTGTGCGCGGGGTTCCTCCTTGGGCAAACGAAAGGGACCCGAATGTCAAATGTAGAACTCCAATTTTGAATAGTTTGGGAAGCATTTGGGGATCATTTAGGCTTCGGAAAATGCAAGTTCGGAAGCACCAAGGTACGGAGCATGCGGGATGCACAACCTTGCGTAAGTTGTGCGCGGGGTTCCTCATTGTGCAAACGAAAGGGACCCGAATGTCAAATGTAGAACTCCAATTTTGAATAGTTTGGGAAGCATTTGGGGATCATTTTGGCTTCGGAAAATGCAAGTTCGGAAGCACCAAGGTACGGAGCATGCGGGATGCACAACCTTGCGTAAGTTGTGCGCGGGGTTCCTCCTTGTGCAAACGAAAGGGACCCGAATGTCAAATGTAGAACTCCAATTTTGAATAGTTTGGGAAGCATTTGGGGATCATTTAGGCTTCGGAAAATGCAAGTTCGGAAGCATCAATGTACGGAGCATGCGGGATGCACAACCTTGCGTAAGTTGTGCGCGGGGTTCCTCATTGTGCAAACGAAAGGGACCCGAATGTCAAATGTAGAACTCCAATTTTGAATAGTTTGGGAAGCATTTGGGGATCATTTAGGCTTCGGAAAATGCAAGTTCGGAAGCATCAATGTACGGAGCATGCGGGATGCACAACCTTGCGTAAGTTGTGCGCGGGGTTCCTCATTGTGCAAACGAAAGGGACCCGAATGTCAAATGTAGAACTCCAATTTTGAATAGTTAGGGAAGCATTTGGGGATCATTTAGGCTTCGGAAAATGCAAGTTCGGAAGAACCAAGGTACGGAGCATGCGGGATGCACAACCTTGCGTAAGTTGTGCGCGGGGTTCCTCATTGTGCAAACGAAAGGGACCCGAATGTCAAATGTAGAACTCCAATTTTGAATAGTTTGGGAAGCATTTGGGGATCATTTAGGCTTCGGAAAATGCAAGTTCGGAAGCACCAAGGTACGGAGCATGCGGGATGCACAACTTAGCCTAAGTTGTGCGCGGGGTTCCTCATTGTGCAAACGAAAGGGACCCGAATGTCAAATGTAGAACTCCAATTTTGAATAGTTTGGGAAGCATTTGGGGATCATTTAGGCTTCGGAAAATGCAAGTTCGGAAGCATCAATGTACGGAGCATGCGGGATGCACAACCTTGCGTAAGTTGTGCGCGGGGTTCCTCATTGTGCAAACGAAAGGGACCCGAATGTCAAATGTAGAACTCCAATTTTGAATAGTTTAGGAAGCATTTGGGGATCATTTTGGCTTCGGAAAATGCAAGTTCGGAAGCATCAATGTACGGAGCATGCGGGATGCACAACCTTGCGTAAGTTGTGCGCGGGGTTCCTCATTGTGCAAACGAAAGGGACCCGAATGTCAAATGTAGAACTCCAATTTTGAATAGTTTGGGAAGCATTTGGGGATCATTTAGGCTTCGGAAAATGCAAGTTCGGAAGCATCAATGTACGGAGCATGCGGGATGCACAACCTTGCGTAAGTTGTGCGCGGGGTTCCTCATTGTGCAAACGAAAGGGACCCGAATGTCAAATGTAGAACTCCAATTTTGAATAGTTTGGGAAGCATTTGGGGATCATTTAGGCTTCGGAAAATGCAAGTTCGGAAGCATCAATGTACGGAGCATGCGGGATGCACAACCTTGCGTAAGTTGTGCGCGGGGTTCCTCATTGTGCAAACGAAAGGGACCCGAATGTCAAATGTAGAACTCCAATTTTGAATAGTTTGGGAAGCATTTGGGGATCATTTAGGCTTCGGAAAATGCAAGTTCGGAAGCATCAATGTACGGAGCATGCGGGATGCACAACCTTGCGTAAGTTGTGCGCGGGGTTCCTCATTGTGCAAACGAAAGGGACCCGAATGTCAAATGTAGAACTCCAATTTTGAATAGTTTGGGAAGCATTTGGGGATCATTTAGGCTTCGGAAAATGCAAGTTCGGAAGCACCAAGGTACGGAGCATGCGGGATGCACACCCTTGCGTAAGTTGTGCGCGGGGTTCCTCATTGTGCAAACGAAAGGGACCCGAATGTCAAATGTAGAACTCCAATTTTGAATAGTTTGGGAAGCATTTGGGGATCATTTAGGCTTCGGAAAATGCAAGTTCGGAAGCATCAATGTACGGAGCATGCGGGATGCACAACCTTGCGTAAGTTGTGCGCGGGGTTCCTCCTTGTGCAAACGAAAGGGACCCGAATGTCAAATGTAGAACTCCAATTTTGAATAGTTTGGGAAGCATTTGGGGATCATTTAGGCTTCGGAAAATGCAAGTTCGGAAGCACCAAGGTACGGAGCATGCGGGATGCACAACCTTGCGTAAGTTGTGCGCGGGGTTCCTCATTGTGCAAACGAAAGGGACCCGAATGTCAAATGTAGAACTCCAATTTTGAATAGTTTGGGAAGCATTTGGGGATCATTTAGGCTTCGGAAAATGCAAGTTCGGAAGCATCAATGTACGGAGCATGCGGGATGCACAACCTTGCGTAAGTTGTGCGCGGGGTTCCTCATTGTGCAAACGAAAGGGACCCGAATGTCAAATGTAGAACTCCAATTTTGAATAGTTTGGGAAGCATTTGGGGATCATTTAGGCTTCGGAAAATGCAAGTTCGGAAGCATCAATG
Organism: Melastoma dodecandrum; assembly: GCA_029817715.1. Taxonomy (NCBI): domain Eukaryota; kingdom Viridiplantae; phylum Streptophyta; class Magnoliopsida; order Myrtales; family Melastomataceae; genus Melastoma; species Melastoma dodecandrum. The sequence goes on along the minus strand of JARUPY010000148.1, from coordinate 117,500 downwards.
TACGGAGCATGCGGGATGCACAACCTTGCGTAAGTTGTGCGCGGGGTTCCTCATTGTGCAAACGAAAGGGACCCGAATGTCAAATGTAGAACTCCAATTTTGAATAGTTTGGGAAGCATTTGGGGATCATTTAGGCTTCGGAAAATGCAAGTTCGGAAGCATCAATGTACGGAGCATGCGGGATGCACAACCTTGCGTAAGTTGTGCGCGGGGTTCCTCATTGTGCAAACGAAAGGGACCCGAATGTCAAATGTAGAACTCCAATTTTGAATAGTTTGGGAAGCATTTGGGGATCATTTAGGCTTCGGAAAATGCAAGTTCGGAAGCATCAATGTACGGAGCATGCGGGATGCACAACCTTGCGTAAGTTGTGCGCGGGGTTCCTCATTGTGCAAACGAAAGGGACCCGAATGTCAAATGTAGAACTCCAATTTTGAATAGTTTGGGAAGCATTTGGGGATCATTTAGGCTTCGGAAAATGCAAGTTCGGAAGCATCAATGTACGGAGCATGCGGGATGCACAACCTTGCGTAAGTTGTGCGCGGGGTTCCTCATTGTGCAAACGAAAGGGACCCGAATGTCAAATGTAGAACTCCAATTTTGAATAGTTTGGGAAGCATTTGGGGATCATTTAGGCTTCGGAAAATGCAAGTTCGGAAGCATCAATGTACGGAGCATGCGGGATGCACAACCTTGCGTAAGTTGTGCGCGGGGTTCCTCATTGTGCAAACGAAAGGGACCCGAATGTCAAATGTAGAACTCCAATTTTGAATAGTTTGGGAAGCATTTGGGGATCATTTAGGCTTCGGAAAATGCAAGTTCGGAAGCATCAATGTACGGAGCATGCGGGATGCACAACCTTGCGTAAGTTGTGCGCGGGGTTCCTCATTGTGCAAACGAAAGGGACCCGAATGTCAAATGTAGAACTCCAATTTTGAATAGTTTGGGAAGCATTTGGGGATCATTTAGGCTTCGGAAAATGCAAGTTCGGAAGCACCAAGGTACGGAGCATGCGGGATGCACAACCTTGCGTAAGTTGTGCGCGGGGTTCCTCATTGTGCAAACGAAAGGGACCCGAATGTCAAATGTAGAACTCCAATTTTGAATAGTTTGGGAAGCATTTGGGGATCATTTAGGCTTCGGAAAATGCAAGTTCGGAAGCATCAATGTACGGAGCATGCGGGATGCACAACCTTGCGTAAGTTGTGCGCGGGGTTCCTCATTGTGCAAACGAAAGGGACCCGAATGTCAAATGTAGAACTCCAATTTTGAATAGTTTGGGAAGCATTTGGGGATCATTTAGGCTTCGGAAAATGCAAGTTCGGAAGCACCAAGGTACGGAGCATGCGGGATGCACAACCTTGCGTAAGTTGTGCGCGGGGTTCCTCATTGTGCAAACGAAAGGGACCCGAATGTCAAATGTAGAACTCCAATTTTGAATAGTTTGGGAAGCATTTGGGGATCATTTTGGCTTCGGAAAATGCAAGTTCGGAAGCACCAAGGTACGGAGCATGCGGGATGCACAACCTTGCGTAAGTTGTGCGCGGGGTTCCTCATTGTGCAAACGAAAGGGACCCGAATGTCAAATGTAGAACTCCAATTTTGAATAGTTTGGGAAGCATTTGGGGATCATTTAGGCTTCGGAAAATGCAAGTTCGGAAGCATCAATGTACGGAGCATGCGGGATGCACAACCTTGCGTAAGTTGTGCGCGGGGTTCCTCATTGTGCAAACGAAAGGGACCCGAATGTCAAATGTAGAACTCCAATTTTGAATAGTTTGGGAAGCATTTGGGGATCATTTAGGCTTCGGAAAATGCAAGTTCGGAAGCATCAATGTACGGAGCATGCGGGATGCACAACCTTGCGTAAGTTGTGCGCGGGGTTCCTCATTGTGCAAACGAAAGGGACCCGAATGTCAAATGTAGAACTCCAATTTTGAATAGTTTGGGAAGCATTTGGGGATCATTTAGGCTTCGGAAAATGCAAGTTCGGAAGCACCAAGGTACGGAGCATGCGGGATGCACAACCATGCGTAAGTTGTGCGCGGGGTTCCTCATTGTGCAAACGAAAGGGACCCGAATGTCAAATGTAGAACTCCAATTTTGAATAGTTTGGGAAGCATTTGGGGATCATTTAGGCTTCGGAAAATGCAAGTTCGGAAGCACCAAGGTACGGAGCATGCGGGATGCACAACTTTGCGTAAGTTGTGCGCGGGGTTCCTCATTGTGCAAACGAAAGGGACCCGAATGTCAAATGTAGAACTCCAATTTTGAATAGTTTGGGAAGCATTTGGGGATCATTTAGGCTTCGGAAAATGCAAGTTCGGAAGCATCAATGTACGGAGCATGCGGGATGCACAACCTTGCGTAAGTTGTGCGCGGGGTTCCTCATTGTGCAAACGAAAGGGACCCGAATGTCAAATGTAGAACTCCAATTTTGAATAGTTTGGGAAGCATTTGGGGATCATTTTGGCTTCGGAAAATGCAAGTTCGGAAGCATCAATGTACGGAGCATGCGGGATGCACAACCTTGCGTAAGTTGTGCGCGGGGTTCCTCATTGTGCAAACGAAAGGGACCCGAATGTCAAATGTAGAACTCCAATTTTGAATAGTTTGGGAAGCATTTGGGGATCATTTAGGCTTCGGAAAATGCAAGTTCGGAAGCATCAATGTACGGAGCATGCGGGATGCACAACCTTGCGTAAGTTGTGCGCGGGGTTCCTCATTGTGCAAACGAAAGGGACCCGAATGTCAAATGTAGAACTCCAATTTTGAATAGTTTGGGAAGCATTTGGGGATCATTTAGGCTTCGGAAAATGCAAGTTCGGAAGCATCAATGTACGGAGCATGCGGGATGCACAACCTTGCGTAAGTTGTGCGCGGGGTTCCTCATTGTGCAAACGAAAGGGACCCGAATGTCAAATGTAGAACTCCAATTTTGAATAGTTTGGGAAGCATTTGGGGATCATTTAGGCTTCGGAAAATGCAAGTTCGGAAGCACCAAGGTACGGAGCATGCGGGATGCACAACCTTGCGTAAGTTGTGCGCGGGGTTCCTCATTGTGCAAACGAAAGGGACCCGAATGTCAAATGTAGAACTGCAATTTTGAATAGTTTGGGAAGCATTTGGGGATCATTTAGGCTTCGGAAAATGCAAGTTCGGAAGCACCAAGGTACGGAGCATGCGGGATGCCCAACCTTGCGTAAGTTGTGCGCGGGGTTCCTCATTGTGCAAACGAAAGGGACCCGAATGTCAAATGTAGAACTCCAATTTTGAATAGTTTGGGAAGCATTTGGGGATCATTTAGGCTTCGGAAAATGCAAGTTCGGAAGCATCAATGTACGGAGCATGCGGGATGCACAACCTTGCGTAAGTTGTGCGCGGGGTTCCTCATTGTGCAAACGAAAGGGACCCGAATGTCAAATGTAGAACTCCAATTTTGAATAGTTTGGGAAGCATTTGGGGATCATTTAGGCTTCGGAAAATGCAAGTTCGGAAGCATCAATGTACGGAGCATGCGGGATGCACAACCTTGCGTAAGTTGTGCGCGGGGTTCCTCATTGTGCAAACGAAAGGGACCCGAATGTCAAATGTAGAACTCCAATTTTGAATAGTTTGGGAAGCATTTGGGGATCATTTAGGCTTCGGAAAATGCAAGTTCGGAAGCACCAAGGTACGGAGCATGCGGGATGCACAACCTTGCGTAAGTTGTGCGCGGGGTTCCTCATTGTGCAAACGAAAGGGACCCGAATGTCAAATGTAGAACTCCAATTCTGAATAGTTTGGGAAGCATTTGGGGATCATTTAGGCTTCGGAAAATGCACGTTCGGAAGCACCAAGGTACGGAGCATGCGGGATGCACACTTGCGTAAGTTGTGCGCGGGGTTCCTCATTGTGCAAACGAAAGGGACCCGAATGTCAAATGTAGAACTCCAATTTTGAATAGTTTGGGAAGCATTTGGGGATCATTTAGGCTTCGGAAAATGCAAGTTCGGAAGCATCAATGTACGGAGCATGCGGGATGCACAACCTTGCGTAAGTTGTGCGCGGGGTTCCTCATTGTGCAAACGAAAGGGACCCGAATGTCAAATGTAGAACTCCAATTTTGAATAGTTTGGGAAGCATTTGGGGATCATTTAGGCTTCGGAAAATGCAAGTTCGGAAGCATCAATGTACGGAGCATGCGGGATGCACAACCTTGCGTAAGTTGTGCGCGGGGTTCCTCATTGTGCAAACGAAAGGGACCCGAATGTCAAATGTAGAACTCCAATTTTGAATAGTTTGGGAAGCATTTGGGGATCATTTAGGCTTCGGAAAATGCAAGTTCGGAAGCATCAATGTACGGAGCATGCGGGATGCACAACCTTGCGTAAGTTGTGCGCGGGGTTCCTCATTGTGCAAACGAAAGGGACCCGAATGTCAAATGTAGAACTCCAATTTTGAATAGTTTGGGAAGCATTTGGGGATCATTTAGGCTTCGGAAAATGCAAGTTCGGAAGCATCAATGTACGGAGCATGCGGGATGCACAACCTTGCGTAAGTTGTGCGCGGGGTTCCTCATTGTGCAAACGAAAGGGACCCGAATGTCAAATGTAGAACTCCAATTTTGAATAGTTTGGGAAGCATTTGGGGATCATTTAGGCTTCGGAAAATGCAAGTTCGGAAGCACCAAGGTACGGAGCATGCGGGATACACAACCTTGCGTAAGTTGTGCGCGGGGTTCCTCATTGTGCAAACGAAAGGGACCCGAATGTCAAATGTAGAACTCCAATTTTGAATAGTTTGGGAAGCATTTGGGGATCATTTAGGCTTCGGAAAATGCAACTTCGGAAGCACCAAGGTACGGAGCATGCGGGATGCACAACCTTGCGTAAGTTGTGCGCGGGGTTCCTCATTGTGCAAACGAAAGGGACCCGAATGTCAAATGTAGAACTCCAATTTTGAATAGTTTGGGAAGCATTTGGGGATCATTTAGGCTTCGGAAAATGCAAGTTCGGAAGCATCAATGTACGGAGCATGCGGGATGCACAACCTTGCGTAAGTTGTGCGCGGGGTTCCTCATTGTGCAAACGAAAGGGACCCGAATGTCAAATGTAGAACTCCAATTTTGAATAGTTTGGGAAGCATTTGGGGATCATTTAGGCTTCGGAAAATGCAAGTTCGGAAGCATCAATGTACGGAGCATGCGGGATGCACAACCTTGCGTAAGTTGTGCGCGGGGTTCCTCATTGTGCAAACGAAAGGGACCCGAATGTCAAATGTAGAACTCCAATTTTGAATAGTTTGGGAAGCATTTGGGGATCATTTAGGCTTCGGAAAATGCAAGTTCGGAAGCATCAATGTACGGAGCATGCGGGATGCACAACCTTGCGTAAGTTGTGCGCGGGGTTCCTCATTGTGCAAACGAAAGGGACCCGAATGTCAAATGTAGAACTCCAATTTTGAATAGTTTGGGAAGCATTTGGGGATCATTTAGGCTTCGGAAAATGCAAGTTCGGAAGCATCAATGTACGGAGCATGCGGGATGCACAACCTTGCGTAAGTTGTGCGCGGGGTTCCTCATTGTGCAAACGAAAGGGACCCGAATGTCAAATGTAGAACTCCAATTTTGAATAGTTTGGGAAGCATTTGGGGATCATTTAGGCTTCGGAAAATGCAAGTTCGGAAGCATCAATGTACGGAGCATGCGGGATGCACAACCTTGCGTAAGTTGTGCGCGGGGTTCCTCATTGTGCAAACGAAAGGGACCCGAATGTCAAATGTAGAACTCCAATTTTGAATAGTTTGGGAAGCATTTGGGGATCATTTAGGCTTCGGAAAATGCAAGTTCGGAAGCATCAATGTACGGAGCATGCGGGATGCACAACCTTGCGTAAGTTGTGCGCGGGGTTCCTCATTGTGCAAACGAAAGGGACCCGAATGTCAAATGTAGAACTCCAATTTTGAATAGTTTGGGAAGCATTTGGGGATCATTTAGGCTTCGGAAAATGCAAGTTCGGAAGCACCAAGGTACGGAGCATGCGGGATGCCCAACCTTGCGTAAGTTGTGCGCGGGGTTCCTCATTGTGCAAACGAAAGGGACCCGAATGTCAAATGTAGAACTCCAATTTTGAATAGTTTGGGAAGCATTTGGGGATCATTTAGGCTTCGGAAAATGCAAGTTCGGAAGCACCAAGGTACGGAGCATGCGGGATGCACAACCTTGCGTAAGTTGTGCGCGGGGTTCCTCATTGTGCAAACGAAAGGGACCCGAATGTCAAATGTAGAACTCCAATTTTGAATAGTTTGGGAAGCATTTGGGGATCATTTAGGCTTCGGAAAATGCAAGTTCGGAAGCATCAATGTACGGAGCATGCGGGATGCACAACCTTGCGTAAGTTGTGCGCGGGGTTCCTCATTGTGCAAACGAAAGGGACCCGAATGTCAAATGTAGAACTCCAATTTTGAATAGTTTGGGAAGCATTTGGGGATCATTTAGGCTTCGGAAAATGCAAGTTCGGAAGCACCAATGTACGGAGCATGCGGGATGCACAACCTTGCGTAAGTTGTGCGCGGGGTTCCTCATTGTGCAAACGAAAGGGACCCGAATGTCAAATGTAGAACTCCAATTTTGAATAGTTTGGGAAGCATTTGGGGATCATTTAGGCTTCGGAAAATGCAAGTTCGGAAGCACCAAGGTACGGAGCATGCGGGATGCACAACCTTGCGTAAGTTGTGCGCGGGGTTCCTCATTGTGCAAACGAAAGGGACCCGAATGTCAAATGTAGAACTCCAATTTTGAATAGTTTGGGAAGCATTTGGGGATCATTTAGGCTTCGGAAAATGCAAGTTCGGAAGCATCAATGTACGGAGCATGCGGGATGCACAACCTTGCGTAAGTTGTGCGCGGGGTTCCTCATTGTGCAAACGAAAGGGACCCGAATGTCAAATGTAGAACTCCAATTTTGAATAGTTTGGGAAGCATTTGGGGATCATTTAGGCTTCGGAAAATGCAAGTTCGGAAGCATCAATGTACGGAGCATGCGGGATGCACAACCTTGCGTAAGTTGTGCGCGGGGTTCCTCATTGTGCAAACGAAAGGGACCCGAATGTTAAATGTAGAACTCCAATTTTGAATAGTTTGGGAAGCATTTGGGGATCATTTAGGCTTCGGAAAATGCAAGTTCGGAAGCACCAAGGTAAGGAGCATGCGGGATGCACAACCTCGCGTAAGTTGTGCGCGGGGTTCCTCATTGTGCAAACGAAAGGGACCCGAATGTCAAATGTAGAACTCCAATTTTGAATAGTTTGGGAAGCATTTGGGGATCATTTAGGCTTCGGAAAATGCAAGTTCGGAAGCATCAATGTACGGAGCATGCGGGATGCACAACCTTGCGTAAGTTGTGCGCGGGGTTCCTCATTGTGCAAACGAAAGGGACCCGAATGTCAAATGTAGAACTCCAATTTTGAATAGTTTGGGAAGCATTTGGGGATCATTTAGGCTTCGGAAAATGCAAGTTCGGAAGCATCAATGTACGGAGCATGCGGGATGCACAACCTTGCGTAAGTTGTGCGCGGGGTTCCTCATTGTGCAAACGAAAGGGACCCGAATGTCAAATGTAGAACTCCAATTTTGAATAGTTTGGGAAGCATTTGGGGATCATTTAGGCTTCGGAAAATGCAAGTTCGGAAGCATCAATGTACGGAGCATGCGGGATGCACAACCTTGCGTAAGTTGTGCGCGGGGTTCCTCATTGTGCAAACGAAAGGGACCCGAATGTCAAATGTAGAACTCCAATTTTGAATAGTTTGGGAAGCATTTGGGGATCATTTAGGCTTCGGAAAATGCAAGTTCGGAAACACCAAGGTACGGAGCATGCGGGATGCACACTTGCGTAAGTTGTGAGCGGGGTTCCTCATTGTGCAAACGAAAGGGACCCGAATGTCAAATGTAGAACTCCAATTTTGAATAGTTTGGGAAGCATTTGGGGATCATTTAGGCTTCGGAAAATGCAAGTTCGGAAGCATCAATGTACGGAGCATGCGGGATGCACAACCTTGCGTAAGTTGTGCGCGGGGTTCCTCATTGTGCAAACGAAAGGGACCCGAATGTCAAATGTAGAACTCCAATTTTGAATAGTTTGGGAAGCATTTGGGGATCATTTAGGCTTCGGAAAATGCAAGTTCGGAAGCATCAATGTACGGAGCATGCGGGATGCACAACCTTGCGTAAGTTGTGCGCGGGGTTCCTCATTGTGCAAACGAAAGGGACCCGAATGTCAAATGTAGAACTTCAATTTTGAATAGTTTGGGAAGCATTTGGGGATCATTTAGGCTTCGGAAAATGCAAGTTCGGAAGCACCAAGGTACGGAGCATGCGGGATGCACAACCTTGCGTAAGTTGTGCGCGGGGTTCCTCATTGTACAAACGAAAGGGTCCCGAATGTCAAATGTAGAACTCCAATTTTGAATAGTTTGGGAAGCATTTTGGGATCATTTAGGCTTCGGAAAATGCAAGTTCGGAAGCACCAAGGGACGGAGCATGCGGGATGCAACCTTGCGTAAGTTGTGCGCGGGGTTCCTCCTTGTGCAAACGAAAGGGACCCGAATGTCAAATGTAGAACTCCAATTTTGAATAGTTTGGGAAGCATTTGGGGATCATTTAGGCTTCGGAAAATGCAAGTTCGGAAGCATCAATGTACGGAGCATGCGGGATGCACAACCTTGCGTAAGTTGTGCGCGGGGTTCCTCATTGTGCAAACGAAAGGGACCCGAATGTCAAATGTAGAACTCCAATTTTGAATAGTTTGGGAAGCATTTGGGGATCATTTAGGCTTCGGAAAATGCAAGTTCGGAAGCATCAATGTACGGAGCATGCGGGATGCACAACCTTGCGTAAGTTGTGCGCGGGGTTCCTCATTGTGCAAACGAAAGGGACCCGAATGTCAAATGTAGAACTCCAATTTTGAATAGTTTGGGAAGCATTTGGGGATCATTTAGGCTTCGGAAAATGCAAGTTCGGAAGCATCAATGTACGGAGCATGCGGGATGCACAACCTTGCGTAAGTTGTGCGCGGGGTTCCTCATTGTGCAAACGAAAGGGACCCGAATGTCAAATGTAGAACTCCAATTTTGAATAGTTTGGGAAGCATTTGGGGATCATTTAGGCTTCGGAAAATGCAAGTTCGGAAGCATCAATGTACGGAGCATGCGGGATGCACAACCTTGCGTAAGTTGTGCGCGGGGTTCCTCATTGTGCAAACGAAAGGGACCCGAATGTCAAATGTAGAACTCCAATTTTGAATAGTTTGGGAAGCATTTGGGGATCATTTAGGCTTCGGAAAATGCAAGTTCGGAAGCACCAAGGTACGGAGCATGCGGGATGCACAACCTTGCGTAAGTTGTGCGCGGGGTTCCTCATTGTGCAAACGAAAGGGACCCGAATGTCAAATGTAGAACTCCAATTTTGAATAGTTTGGGAAGCATTTGGGGATCATTTAGGCTTCGGAAAATGCAAGTTCGGAAGCATCAAGGTACGGAGCATGCGGGATGCACAACCTTGCGTAAGTTGTGCGCGGGGTTCCTCATTGTGCAAACGAAAGGGACCCGAATGTCAAATGTAGAACTCCAATTTTGAATAGTTTGGGAAGCATTTGGGGATCATTTAGGCTTCGGAAAATGCAAGTTCGGAAGCATCAATGTACGGAGCATGCGGGATGCACAACCTTGCGTAAGTTGTGCGCGGGGTTCCTCATTGTGCAAACGAAAGGGACCCGAATGTCAAATGTAGAACTCCAATTTTGAATAGTTTGGGAAGCATTTGGGGATCATTTAGGCTTCGGAAAATGCAAGTTCGGAAGCATCAATGTACGGAGCATGCGGGATGCACAACCTTGCGTAAGTTGTGCGCGGGGTTCCTCATTGTGCAAACGAAAGGGACCCGAATGTCAAATGTAGAACTCCAATTTTGAATAGTTTGGGAAGCATTTGGGGATCATTTAGGCTTCGGAAAATGCAAGTTCGGAAGCACCAAGGTACGGAGCATGCGGGATGCACAACCTTGCGTAAGTTGTGCGCGGGGTTCCTCATTGTGCAAACGAAAGGGACCCGAATGTCAAATGTAGAACTCCAATTTTGAATAGTTTGGGAAGCATTTGGGGATCATTTAGGCTTCGGAAAATGCAAGTTCGGAAGCATCAATGTACGGAGCATGCGGGATGCACAACCTTGCGTAAGTTGTGCGCGGGGTTCCTCATTGTGCAAACGAAAGGGACCCGAATGTCAAATGTAGAACTCCAATTTTGAATAGTTTGGGAAGCATTTGGGGATCATTTAGGCTTCGGAAAATGCAAGTTCGGAAGCATCAATGTACGGAGCATGCGGGATGCACAACCTTGCGTAAGTTGTGCGCGGGGTTCCTCATTGTGCAAACGAAAGGGACCCGAATGTCAAATGTAGAACTCCAATTTTGAATAGTTTGGGAAGCATTTGGGGATCATTTAGGCTTCGGAAAATGCAAGTTCGGAAGCACCAAGGTACGGAGCATGCGGGATGCACAACCTTGCGTAAGTTGTGCGCGGGGTTCCTCATTGTGCAAACGAAAGGGACCCGAATGTCAAATGTAGAACTCCAATTTTGAATAGTTTGGGAAGCATTTGGGGATCATTTAGGCTTCGGAAAATGCAAGTTCGGAAGCATCAATGTACGGAGCATGCGGGATGCACAACCTTGCGTAAGTTGTGCGCGGGGTTCCTCATTGTGCAAACGAAAGGGACCCGAATGTCAAATGTAGAACTCCAATTTTGAATAGTTTGGGAAGCATTTGGGGATCATTTAGGCTTCGGAAAATGCAAGTTCGGAAGCATCAATGTACGGAGCATGCGGGATGCACAACCTTGCGTAAGTTGTGCGCGGGGTTCCTCATTGTGCAAACGAAAGGGACCCGAATGTCAAATGTAGAACTCCAATTTTGAATAGTTTGGGAAGCATTTGGGGATCATTTAGGCTTCGGAAAATGCAAGTTCGGAAGCATCAATGTACGGAGCATGCGGGATGCACAACCTTGCGTAAGTTGTGCGCGGGGTTCCTCATTGTGCAAACGAAAGGGACCCGAATGTCAAATGTAGAACTCCAATTTTGAATAGTTTGGGAAGCATTTGGGGATCATTTAGGCTTCGGAAAATGCAAGTTCGGAAGCACCAAGGTACGGAGCATGCGGGATGCACACTTGCGTAAGTTGTGCGCGGGGTTCCTCATTGTGCAAACGAAAGGGACCCGAATGTCAAATGTAGAACTCCAATTTTGAATAGTTTGGGAAGCATTTGGGGATCATTTAGGCTTCGGAAAATGCAAGTTCGGAAGCATCAATGTACGGAGCATGCGGGATGCACAACCTTGCGTAAGTTGTGCGCGGGGTTCCTCATTGTGCAAACGAAAGGGACCCGAATGTCAAATGTAGAACTCCAATTTTGAATAGTTTGGGAAGCATTTGGGGATCATTTAGGCTTCGGAAAATGCAAGTTCGGAAGCATCAATGTACGGAGCATGCGGGATGCACAACCTTGCGTAAGTTGTGCGCGGGGTTCCTCATTGTGCAAACGAAAGGGACCCGAATGTCAAATGTAGAACTCCAATTTTGAATAGTTTGGGAAGCATTTGGGGATCATTTAGGCTTCGGAAAATGCAAGTTCGGAAGCACCAAGGTACGGAGCATGCGGGATGCACAACCTTGCGTAAGTTGTGCGCGGGGTTCCTCATTGTGCAAACGAAAGGGACCCGAATGTCAAATGTAGAACTCCAATTTTGAATAGTTTGGGAAGCATTTGGGGATCATTTAGGCTTCGGAAAATGCAAGTTCGGAAGCACCAACGTACGGAGCATGCGGGATGCACAGCCTTGCGTAAGTTGTGCGCGGGGTTCCTCATTGTGCAAACGAAAGGGACCCGAATGTCAAATGTAGAACTCAATTTTGAATAGTTTGGGAAGCATTTGGGGATCATTTAGGCTTCGGAAAATGCAAGTTCGGAAGCATCAATGTACGGAGCATGCGGGATGCACAACCTTGCGTAAGTTGTGCGCGGGGTTCCTCATTGTGCAAACGAAAGGGACCCGAATGTCAAATGTAGAACTCCAATTTTGAATAGTTTGGGAAGCATTTGGGGATCATTTAGGCTTCGGAAAATGCAAGTTCGGAAGCATCAATGTACGGAGCATGCGGGATGCACAACCTTGCGTAAGTTGTGCGCGGGGTTCCTCATTGTGCAAACGAAAGGGACCCGAATGTCAAATGTAGAACTCCAATTTTGAATAGTTTGGGAAGCATTTGGGGATCATTTAGGCTTCGGCAAATGCAAGTTCGGAAGCACCAAGGTACGGAGCATGCGGGATGCACAACCTTGCGTAAGTTGTGCGCGGGGTTCCTCATTGTGCAAACGAAAGGGACCCGAATGTCAAATGTAGAACTCCAATTTTGAATAGTTTGGGAAGCATTTGGGGATCATTTAGGCTTCGGAAAATGCAATTTCGGAAGCACCAAGGTACGGAGCATGCGGAATGCACAACCTTGCGTAAGTTGTGCGCGGGGTTCCTCATTGTGCAAACGAAAGGGACCCGAATGTCAAATGTAGAACTCCAATTTTGAATAGTTTGGGAAGCATTTGGGGATCATTTAGGCTTCGGAAAATGCAAGTTCGGAAGCATCAATGTACGGAGCATGCGGGATGCACAACCTTGCGTAAGTTGTGCGCGGGGTTCCTCATTGTGCAAACGAAAGGGACCCGAATGTCAAATGTAGAACTCCAATTTTGAATAGTTTGGGAAGCATTTGGGGATCATTTAGGCTTCGGAAAATGCAAGTTCGGAAGCATCAATGTACGGAGCATGCGGGATGCACAACCTTGCGTAAGTTGTGCGCGGGGTTCCTCATTGTGCAAACGAAAGGGACCCGAATGTCAAATGTAGAACTCCAATTTTGAATAGTTTGGGAAGCATTTGGGGATCATTTAGGCTTCGGAAAATGCAAGTTCGGAAGCATCAATGTACGGAGCATGCGGGATGCACAACCTTGCGTAAGTTGTGCGCGGGGTTCCTCATTGTGCAAACGAAAGGGACCCGAATGTCAAATGTAGAACTCCAATTTTGAATAGTTTGGGAAGCATTTGGGGATCATTTAGGCTTCGGAAAATGCAAGTTCGGAAGCACCAAGGTACGGAGCATGCGGGATGCCCAACCTTGCGTAAGTTGTGCGCGGGGTTCCTCATTGTGCAAACGAAAGGGACCCGAATGTCAAATGTAGAACTCCAATTTTGAATAGTTTGGGAAGCATTTGGGGATCATTTAGGCTTCGGAAAATGCAAGTTCGGAAGCACCAAGGTACGGAGCATGCGGGATGCACAACCTTGCGTAAGTTGTGCGCGGGGTTCCTCATTGTGCAAACGAAAGGGACCCGAATGTCAAATGTAGAACTCCAATTTTGAATAGTTTGGGAAGCATTTGGGGATCATTTAGGCTTCGGAAAATGCAAGTTCGGAAGCATCAATGTACGGAGCATGCGGGATGCACAACCTTGCGTAAGTTGTGCGCGGGGTTACTCATTGTGCAAACGAAAGGGACCCGAATGTCAAATGTAGAACTCCAATTTTGAATAGTTTGGGAAGCATTTGGGGATCATTTAGGCTTCGGAAAATGCAAGTTCGGAAGCACCAAGGTACGGAGCATGCGGGATGCACAACCTTGCGTAAGTTGTGCGCGGGGTTCCTCATTGTGCAAACGAAAGGGACCCGAATGTCAAATGTAGAACTCCAATTTTGAATAGTTTGGGAAGCATTTGGGGATCATTTAGGCTTCGGAAAATGCAAGTTCGGAAGCACCAAGGTACGGAGCATGCGGGATGCACAACCTTGCGTAAGTTGTGCGCGGGGTTACTCATTGTGCAAACGAAAGGGACCCGAATGTCAAATGTAGAACTCCAATTTTGAATAGTTTGGGAAGCATTTGGGGATCATTTAGGCTTCGGAAAATGCAAGTTCGGAAGCATCAATGTACGGAGCATGCGGGATGCACAACCTTGCGTAAGTTGTGCGCGGGGTTCCTCATTGTGCAAACGAGAGGGACCCGAATGTCAAATGTAGAACTCCAATTTTGAATAGTTTGGGAAGCATTTGGGGATCATTTAGGCTTCGGAAAATGCAAGTTCGGAAGCACCAAGGTACGGAGCATGCGGGATGCACAACCTTGCGTAAGTTGTGCGCGGGGTTCCTCATTGTGGAAACGAAAGGGACCCGAATGTCAAATGTAGAACTACAATTTTGAATAGTTTGGGAAGCATTTGGGGATCATTTAGGCTTCGGAAAATGCATTTTTCGTAAGCAATCAATGTACGGAAGCATGCGGGATGCAAATCAACCATGCGTAAGTTGTGCGCGGGGTTCCTCATTGTTCAAACGAAATGGACCCGAATGCCAAATGTAGAACTCCAATTTTGAATAGTTTGGGAAGCATTTGGAGATCATTTTGGCTTCGTAAAATGCAAGTTCGGAAGCATCAATGTACGTAGCATGCGGGATGCACAACCTTGCGTAAGTTGTGCGCGGGGTTCCTCATTGTGCAAACGAAAGGGACCCGAATGCCAAATGTAGAACTCCAATTTTGAATAGTTTGGGAAGCATTTGGGGATCATTTGGGCTTCGGAAAATGCAATTTCGGAAGCACCAAGGTACGGAGCATGCGGGATGCACAACCTTGCGTAAGTTGTGCGCGGGGTTCCTCATTGTGCAACGAAAGGGACCCGAATGTCAAATGTAGAACTCCAATTTTGAATAGTTTGGGAAGCATTTGGGGATCATTTCGGCTTTAAAAAATGCAAGTTCGGAATCACCAAGGTATGGAGCATGCGGGATGCACAGCTTGCATAATTTGTGCGCGAGGTTCCTCCGTGTGCAAACGAGAGGGACCCGAATGTCAAATGTAGAACTCCAATTTTGAATAGTTCGGGAAGCATTTGGAGATCATTTAGGCTTCGGAAAATGCAAGTTCGGAAGCATCAATGTACGGAGCATGCGGGATGCACAACCTTGCATAAGTTGTGCGCGAGGTTCCTCCGTGTGCAAACGAGAGGGACCCGAATGTCAAATGTAGAACTCCAATTTTGAATAGTTCGGGAAGCATTTGGAGATCATTTTGGCTTCGGAAAATGCAAGTTCGGAAGCATCAATGTACGGAGCATGCGGGATGCACAACCTTGCGTAAGTTGTGCGCGGGGTTCCTCATTGTGCAAACGAGAGGGACCCGAATGTCAAATGTAGAACTCCAATTTTGAATAGTTTGGGAAGCATTTGGAGATCATTTAGGCTTCGGAAAATGCAATTTCGGAAGCACCAAGGTACGGAGCATGCGGGATGCACAACCTTGCGTAAGTTGTGCGCGGGGTTCCTCATTGTGCAAACGAGAGGGACCCGAATGTCAAATGTAGAACTCCAATTTTGAATAGTTTGGGAAGCATTTGGAGATCATTTAGGCTTCGGAAAATGCATGTTCGGAAGCATCAATGTACGGAGCATGCGGGATGCACAACCTTGCGTAAGTTGTGCGCGGGGTTCCTCATTGTGCATACGAAAGGGACCCGAATGCTAAATGTAGAACTCCAATTTTGAATAGTTTGGGAAGCATTTGCAGATCATTTAGGCTTCAGAAAATGCAAGTTCGGAAGCATCAACGTACGGAGCATGCGGGATGCACAACCTTGCGTAAGTTGTGCGTGGGGTTCCTCATTCTGCAAAGGAAAGGGACCCAAATGCCAAATGCATAACTCCAATTTTGAATAGTTTGGGAAGCATTTGGGGATCATTTAGGCTTCGGAAAATGCAATTTCGGAAGCACCAAGGTACGGAGCATGCGGGATGCACAACCTTGCGTAAGTTGTGCGTGAGGTTCCTCATTGTGCAACGAAAGAGACCCGAATGTCAAATGTAGAACTCCAATTTTGAATAGTTTGGGAAGCATTTGGGGATCATTTCGGCTTTTGAAAATGCAAGTTCGGAATCACCAAGGTACGGAGCATGCGGGATGCACAACCTTGCATAAGTTGTGCGCGAGGTTCCTCCTTGTGCAAACGAGAGGGACCCGAATGTCAAATGTAGAACTCCAATTTTGAATAGTTTGGGAAGCATTTGGAGATCATTTAGGCTTCGGAAAATGCATGTTCGAAAGCATCAATGTACGGAGCATGCGGGATGCACAACCTTGCGTAAGTTGTGCGCGGGGTCCCTCATTGTTCAAACGAAAGGGACCCGAATGTCAAATGTAGAACTCCAATTTTGAATAGTTTGGGAAGCATTTGGGGATCATTTCGGCTTTGGAAAATGCAAGTTCGGAATCACCAAGGTACGGAGCATGCGGGAAGCACAACCTAGCATAAGTTGTGCGCGAGGTTCCTCCTGGTGCAAACGAGAGGGACCCGAATGTCAAATGTAGAACTCCAATTTTGATTAGTTTGGGAAGCATTTGGAGATCATTTAGGCTTCGGAAAATGCATGTTCGGAAGCATCAATGTACGGAGCATGCGGGATGCACAACCTTGCGTAAGTTGTGCGCGGGGTTCCTCATTGTTCAAACGAAAGGGACCCGAATGCCAAATGTAGAACTCCAATTTTGAATAGTTTGGGAAGCATTTGGAGATCATTTTGGCTTCGTAAAATGCAAGTTCGGAAGCATCAATGTACGGAGCATGCGGGATGCACAACCTTGCGTAAGTTGTGCGCGGGGTTCCTCATTGTTCAAACGAAAGGGACCCGAATGCCAAATGTAGAACTCCAATTTTGAATAGTTTGGGAAGCATTTGGAAATCATTTTGGCTTCGTAAAATTCAAGTTCGGAAGCATCAATGTACGGAGCATGCGGGATGCACAACCTTGCGTAAGTTGTGCGCGGGGTTCCTCATTGTGCAAACGAAGGGGACCCGAATGCCAAATGTAGAACTCCAATTTTGAATAGTTTGGGAAGCATTCGGGGATCATTTGGGGTTCGGAAAATGCAATTTCGGAAGCACCAAGGTACGTAGCATGCGGGATGCACAACCTTGCGTAAGTTGTGCGCGGGGTTCCTCCTTGTGCAACGAAAGGGACCCGAATGTCAAATGTTGAACTCCAATTTTGAATAGTTTGGGAAGCATTTGGGGATCATTTCGGCTTTGGAAAATGCAAGTTCGGATGCACCAAGGTACGGAGCATGCGGGAATGCAAAAACCTTGCGTATGTTGTGCGCGGGGTTCCTCCTTGTGCAAACGAAAGGGACCCGAAATGTCAAATGATGAACTCCAATTTGGAATAGTTTGGGAAGCATTTGGGGATCATTTAGGCTTCGGAAAATGCAATTTCGGAAGCACCAAGGTACGGAGCATGCGGGATGCACAACCTTGCGTAAGTTGTGCGCGAGGTTCCTCATTGTGCAACGAAAGGGACCCGAATGTCAAATGTAGAACTCCAATTTTGAATAGTTTGGGAAGCATTTGGGGATCATTTCGGCTTTGGAAAATGCAAGTTCGGAATCACCAAGGTACGGAGCATGCGGGACGCACAACCTAGCATAAGTTGTGCGCGAGGTTCCTCCTTGTGCAAACGAGAGGGACCCGAATGTCAAATGTAGAACTCCAATTTTGAATAGTTTGGGAAGCATTTGGAGATCATTTAGGCTTCGGAAAATGCATGTTCGGAAGCATCAATGTACGGAGCATGCGGGATGCACAACCTTGCGTAAGTTGTGCGCGGGGTTCCTCATTGTTCCAACGAAAGGGACCCGAATTCCAAATGTAGAACTCCAATTTTGAATAATTTGGGATGCATTTGGAGATCATTTTGGCTTTGGAAAATGCAAGTTCGGAAGCATCAATGTACGGAGCATGCGGGATGCACAACCTTGCGTAAGTTGTGCGCGGGGTTCCTCATTGTGCAAACGAAAGGGACCCGAATGTCAAATGTAGAACTCCAATTTTGAATAGTTTGGGAAGCATTTGGGGATCATTTTGGCTTCGGAAAATGCAATTTCGGAAGCAGCAAGGTACGGAGCATGCGGGATGCAGAACCTTGCGTAAGTTGTGCGCGGTATTCCTCATTGTGCAACGAAAGGGACCCGAATGTCAAATGTAGAACTCCAATTTTGAATAGTTTGGGAAGCATTTGGGGATCATTTCGGCTTTTGAAAATGCAAGTTCGGAAGCATCAATGTACGGAGCATGCGGGATGCACAACCTTGCGTAAGTTGTGCGCGGGGTTCCTCATTGTGCAAACGAAAGGGACCCGAATGCCAAATGTAGAACTCCAATTTTGAATAGTTTGGGAAGCATTTGGGGACCATTTGGGGTTCGGAAAATGCAATTTCGGAAGCACCAAGGTACGTAGCATGCGGGATGCACAACCTTGCGTAAGTTGTGCGCGGGGTTCCTCATTGTGCAACGAAAGGGACCCGAATGTCAAATGTAGAACTCCAATTTTGAATAGTTTGGCAAGCATTTGGGGATCATTTCGGCTTTGGAAAATGCAAGTTCGGATGCACCAAGGTACGGAGCATGCGGGATGCAAAACCTTGCGTAGGTTGTGCGCGGGGTTCCTCATTGTGCAAACGAAAGGGACCCGAATGCCAAATGTAGAACTCTAATTTTGAATAGTTTGGCAAGCATTTGGGGATCATATAGGCTTCGGAAAATGCAATTTCGGAAGCACCAAGGTACGGAGCATGCGGAATGCACAACCTCGCATAAGTTGTGCGCGGGGTTCCTCACTGTGCAACGAAAGGGACCCGAATGTCAAATGTAGAACTCCAATTTTGAATAGTTTGGGCAGCATTTGGGGTTCATTTCGGCTTTGGAAAATGCAAGTTCGGAATCACCAAGGTGCGGAGCATGCGGGATGCACAACCTTGCATAAGTTGTGCGCGAGGTTCCTCCGTGTGCAAACGAGAGGGACCCGAATGTCAAATGGTGAACTCCAATTTTGAATAGTTTGGAAAGCATTTGGAAATCATTTTGGCTTCGGAAAATGTAAGTTCGGAAGCATCAATGTACGGAGCATGCGGGATGCACAACCGTGCGTAAGTTGTGCGCAGGGTTCCTCATTGTGCAAAAGAAAGGGACCCGAATGCCAAATGTAGAACTCCAATTTTGAATAGTTTGGGAAGCATTTGGGGATCATTTAGGCTTCGGAAAATGCAATTTCGGAAGCACCAATGATACAAAGACGAACGACACCTTATCCCCGTCGACGCGCGGCAAGAGAGGCGTCCCTTTAGTCGCCTGCGACTGAACTACGAGTGCGATTCAGCACGTCGACTTGACGAGTGCGACTTGCGGCTTAACGTCATCAGCGACTGAGCAACGAAGAGTCGGCCAAGCCAAGAGTCTCGAAGATGAAGAGCCTCAAAGAAGCTGAATCAATTCGCATTCCTCATTCATGCATTTATCATTCATGCTTTGCATTTACTTTGTTGCATTTCCAATAAGCCATTTATGGCCCGTCCATGAATCTTGCCTTGCATGCATCTAGCCTAGGTTCATTTCGTGCATTTAAGTTCTTCTTCAGGTTTTCCCTATATAATGGGCACCATGTACTCATTTGCATATTAGTTTTTGGAATCAAATTATAAACCCCTATCAGACTTAGTGTCTTTTATCCGAAGTGAGTGGATTCTCCTTCAAACCTCGTTCTTCATTTGGTGGATTTCCAAGTGCAGATTGAGTAGAGTGTTTCAACCGGTGGTGGTGTATCTGTATCCTCCGTGTTGTGCCTCGCCCTCGTCTTGTTCGTGGTGGTGTATCTGTATCCACGGTCAAACGAGTCTACCCGAGTCTTCTTTCACGGTGGTGCATTTGTATCCGTGGAGGTTGATCTCAACCCTTCCTTTTCTTCATTCAGCCGCCTACCCCACACACCTTCCGTCCATACCGAGCGTCACTCCATTCCGCACCCTTTTCAGTAACGTCCACATTCGTGTACGGTTTAGGAATCATCTATTCCTTGCCGTTCCCGTATCAACCAAGGTACGGAGCATGCGGGATGCACAACCTTGCGCAAGTTGTGCGCGGGGTTCCTCATTGTGCAACGAAAGGGACCCGAATGTCAAATGTAGAACTCCAATTTTGAATAGTTTGGGAAGCATTTGGGGATCATTTCGGCTTTGGAAAATGCAAGTTCGGAATCACCAAGGTACGGAGCATGCGGGATGCACAACCTTGCATAAGTTGTGCGCGAGGTTCCTCCGTGCGCAAACGAGGGGGACTCGAATGTCAAATGTAGAACTCCAATTTTGAATAGTTCGGGAAGCATTTGGAGATCATTTAGGCTTCGGAAAATGCAAGTTCGGAAGCATCAATGTACGGAGCATGCGGGATGCACAACCTTGCGTAAGTTGTGCGCGGGGTTCCTCATTGTGCAAACGAAAGGGACCCGAATACCAAATGTAGAACTCGAATTTTGAATAGTTTGGGAAGCATTTGGGGATCATTTAGGCTTCGGAAAATGCAATTTCGGAAGCACCAAGGTACGGAGCATGCGGAATGCACAACCTTGCGTAAGTTGTGCGCGGGGTTCCTCATTGTGCAACGAAAGGGACCCGAATGTCAAATGTAGAACTCCAATTTTGAATAGTTTGGGAAGCATTTGGGGATCATTTCGGCTTTGGAAAATGGATGTTCGGAATCACCAAGGTACGGAGCATGCGGGATGCACAACCTTGCATAAGTTGTGCGCGAGGTTCCTCCGTGTGCAAACGAGAGGGACCCGAATGTCAAATGTAGAACTCCAATTTTGAATAGTTCGGGAAGCATTTGGAGATCATTTAGGCTTCGGAAAATGCAAGTTCGGAAGCATCAATGTACGGAGCATGCGGGATGCACAACCTTGCGTAAGTTGTGCGCGGGGTTCCTCATTGTGCAAACGAAAGGGACCCGAATGCCAAATGTAGAACTCGAATTCTGAATAGTTTGGGAAGCTTTTGGGGATCATTTAGGCTTCGGAAAATGCAATTTCGGAAGCACCATGGTACGGAGCATGCGGAATGCACAACCTTGCGTAAGTTGTGCGCGGGGTTCCTCATTGTGCAACGAAAGGGACCCGAATGTCAAATGTAGAACTCCAATTTTGAATAGTTTGGGAAGCATTTGGGGATCATTTCGGCTTTGGAAAATGCATGTTCGGAATCACCAAGGTACGGAGCATGCGGGATGCACAACCTTGCATAAGTTGTGCGCGAGGTTCCTCCGTGTGCAAACGAGAGGGACCCGAATGTCAAATGTAGAACTCCAATTTTGAATAGTTTGGGAAGCATTTGGAGATCATTTTGGCTTCGGAAAATGTAAGTTCGGAAGCATCAATGTACGGAGCATGCGGGATGCGCAACCTTGCGTAAGTTGTGCGCTGGGTTCCTCATTGTGCAACGAAAAGTACCCGAATGTCAAATGTAGAACTCCAATTTTGAATAGTTTGGGAAGCATTTGGGGATCATTTCGGCTTTGGAAAATGCAAGTTCGGAATCACCAAGGTACGGAGCATGCGGGATGCACAACCTTGCATAAGTTGTGCGCGAGGTTCCTCCTTGTGCTAACGAGAGGGACCCGAATGTCAAATGTAGAACTCCAATTTTGAATAGTTTGGGAAGCATTTGGAGATCATTTAGGCTTCGGAAAATGCAAGTTCGAAAGCATCAATGTACGAAGCATGCGGGATGCACAACCTTGCGTAAGTTGTGCGCGGGGTTCCTCATTGTTCAAACGAAAGAGACCCGAATGTCAAATGTAGAACTCCAATTTTGAATAGTTCGGGAAGCATTTGGAGATCATTTTGGCTTCGGAAAATGTAAGTTCGGAAGCATCAATGTACGGAGCATGCGGGATGCACAACCTTGCGTAAGTTGTGCGCGGGGTTCCTCATTGTGCAAACGAAAGGGACCCAAATGCCAAATGTAGAACTCCAATTTTGAATAGTTTGGGAAGCATTTGGGTATCATTTGGGCTTCGGAAAATGCAATTTCGGAAGCACCAAGGTACGGAGCATGCGGGATGGGATGCACAACCGTGCGTAAGTTGTGCGCGGGGTTCCTCATTGTGCAACGAAAGGGACCCGAATGTCAAATGTAGAACTCCAATTTTGAATAGTTTGGGAAGCATTTGGGGATCATTTCGGCTTTGGAAAATGCAAAATCGGAATCACCAAGGTACAGAGCATGCGGGATGCACAACCTTGCATAAGTTGTGCGCGAGGTTCCTCCGTGTGCAAACAAGAGGGACCCGAATGTCAAATGTAGAACTCCAATATTGAATAGTTTAGGAAGCATTTGGAGATCATTTAGGCTTCGGAAAATGCAAGTTCGGAAGCACCAAGGTTCGGAGCATGCGCGATGCACAACGTTGCGTAAGTTCTGCGCGGGGTTCCTCATTGTGTAACGAAAGGGACCCGATTGTGAAAGGTAGAACTCCAATTTTGAGTAGTTTGCGAAGCATTTGGGGATCATTTAGGCTTCGGAAAATGCAAGTTCGGAAGCACCAAGGTACGGAGCAAACGGGATGCGTAACCTTGCATAAGTTGTGCGCGAGGTTCCTCCGTGTGCAAACGAGAGGGACCCGAATGTCAAATGTAGAACTCCAATTTTGAATAGTTCGGGAAGCATTTGGAGATCATTTAGGCTTCGGAAAATGCAAGTTCGGAAGCATCAATGTACGGAGCATGCGGGATGCACAACCTTGCGTAAGTTGTGCGCGAGGTTCCTCATTGTGCAAACGAAAGGGACCCGAATGCCAAATGTAGAACTCGAATTTTGAATAGTTTGGGAAGCATTTGGGGATCATTTAGGCTTAGGAAAATGCAATTTCGGATGCACCAAGGTACGAAGCATGCGGAATGCACAACCTTACGTAAGTTGTGCGCGGGGTTCCTCATTGTGCAACGAAAGGGACCCGAATGTCAAATGTAGAACTCCAATTTTGAATAGTTTGGGAAGCATTTGGGGATCATTTCGGGTATGGAAAATGCAAGTTCGGAATCACCAAGGTACGGAGCATGCGGGATGCACAACCTTGCATAAGTTGTGCGCGAGGTTCCTCCGTGTGCAAACGAGAGGGACCCGAATGTCAAATGTAGAACTCCAATTTTGAATAGTTTGGGAAGCATTTGGAGATCATTTAGGCTTCGGAAAATGCAAGTTCGGAAGCATCAATGTACGGAGCATGCGGGATGCACAACCTTGCATAAGTTGTGCGCGAGGTTCCTCCGTGTGCAAACGAGAGGGACCCGAATGTCAAATGTAGAACTCCAATTTTGAATAGTTTGGGAAGCATTTGGGGATCATTTCGGCTTTGGAAAATGCAAGTTCGGAATCACCAAGGTACGGAGCATGCGGGATGCACAACCTTGCATAAGTTGTGCGCGAGGTTCCTCCGTGTGCAAACGAGAGGGACCCGAATGTCAAATGTAGAACTCCAATTTTGAATAGTTTGGGAAGCATTTGGAGATCATTTTGGCTTCGGAAAATGTAAGTTCGGAAGCATCAATGTACGGAGCATGCGGGATGCGCAACCTTGCGTAAGTTGTGCGCTGGGTTCCTCATTGTGCAACGAAAAGTACCCGAATGTCAAATATAGAACTCCAATTTTGAATAGTTTGGGAAGCATTTGGGGATCATTTCGGCTTTGGAAAATGCAAGTTCGGAATCACCAAGGTACGGAGCATGCGGGATGCACAACCTTGCATAAGTTGTGCGCGAGGTTCCTCATTGTGCAACGAGAGGGACCCGAATGTCAAATGTAGAACTCCAATTTTGAATAGTTTGGGAAGCATTTGGAGATCATTTAGGCTTCGGAAAATGCAAGTTCGGAAGCATCAATGTACGGAGCATGCGGGATGCACAACCTTGCGTAAGTTGTGCGCGGGGTTCCTCATTGTTCAAACGAAAGGGACCCGAATGCCAAATGTAGAACTCCAATTTTGAATAGTTTGGGAAGAATTTGGAGATCATTTTGGCTTCGGAAAATGTAAGTTCGGAAGCATCAATGTACGGAGCATGCGGGATGCACAACCTTGCGTAAGTTGTGCGCGGGGTTCCTCATTGTGCAAACGAAAGGGACCCAAATGCCAAATGTAGAACTCCAATTTTGAATAGTTTGGGAAGCATTTGGGTATCATTTGGGCTTCGGAAAATGCAATTTCGGAAGCACCAAGGTACGGAGCATGCGGGATGGGATGCACAACCGTGCGTAAGTTGTGCGCGGGGTTCCTCATTGTGCAACGAAAGGGACCCGAATGTCAAATGTAGAACTCCAATTTTGAATAGTTTGGGAAGCATTTGGGGATCATTTCGGCTTTGGAAAATGCAAGTTCGGAATCACCAAGGTACGGAGCATGCGGGATGCACAACCTTGCATAAGTTGTGCGCGGGGTTCCTCCATGTTCAAACGAGAGGGACCCGAATGTCAAATGTAGAACTCCAATTTTGAATAGTTTGGGAAGCATTTGGAGATCATTTTGGCTTCGGAAAATGCAAGTTCGGAAGCATCAATGTACGGAGCATGCGGGATGCGCAACCTTGCGTAAGTTGTGCGCGGGGTTCCTCATTGTGCAACGAAAGGGACCCGATTGTCAAATGTAGAACTCCAATTTTGAATAGTTTGGGAAGCATTTGGGGATCATTTCGGCTTTGGAAAATGCATGTTCGGAATCACCAAGGTACGGAGCATGCGGGATGCACAACCTTGCATAAGTTGTGCGCGAGGTTCCTCCGTGTGCAAACGAGAGGGACCCGAATGTCAAATGTAGAACTCCAATTTTGAATAGTTCGGGAAGCATTTGGAGATCATTTAGGCTTCGGAAAATGCAAGTTCGGAAGCATCAATGTACAGAGCATGCGGGATGCACCACATTGCGTAAGTTGTGCGCGAGGTTCCTCATTGTGCAAACGAAAGGGACCCGAATGCCAAATGTAGAACTCGAATTTTGAATAGTTTGGGAAGCATTTGGGGATCATTTAGGCTTCGGAAAATGCAATTTCGGATGCACCAAGGTACGAAGCATGCGGAATGCACAACGTTGCATAAGTTGTGCGCGGGATTCCTCATTGTGCAACGAAAGGGACCCGAATGTCAAATGTAGAACTCCAATTTTGAATAGTTTGGGAAGCATTTGGGGATCATTTCGGCTTTAGAAAATGCATGTTCGGAATCCCCAAGGTAAGGAGCATGCGGGATGCACAACCTTGCATAAGTTGTGTGCGCGAGGTTCCTCCGTGTGCAAACGAGAGGGACCCGAATGTCAAATGTAGAACTCCAATTTTGAATAGTTCGGGAAGCATTTGGAGATCATTTAGGCTTCGGAAAATGCAAGTTCGGAAGCATCAATGTACGGAGCATGCGGGATGCACAACCTTGCATAAGTTGTGCGCGAGGTTCCTCCGTGTGCAAACGAGAGGGACCCGAATGTCAAATGTAGAACTCCAATTTTGAATAGTTCGGGAAGCATTTGGAGATCATTTTGGCTTCGGAAAATGCAAGTTCGGAAGCATCAATGTACGGAGCATGCGGGATGCACAACCTTGCGTAAGTTGTGCGCGGGGTTCCTCATTGTGCAACGAAAGGGACCCGAATGTCAAATGTAGAACTCCAATTTTGAATAGTTTGGGAAGCATTTGGGGATCATTTGGGCTTCGGAGAATGCAATTTCGGAAGCACCAAGGTACGGAGCATGCGGGATGCACAACCTTGCATAAGTTGTGCGCGAAGTTCCTCATTGTGCAAACGAAAGGGACCCGAATGCCAAATGTAGAACTCTAATTTTGAATAGTTTGGAAAGCATTTGGGGATCATTTTGGCTTCGGAAAATGCAATTTCGGAAGCACCAACGTACGGAGCATGCGGAATGCACAACCTTGCGTAAGTTGTGCGCGGGGATCCTCATTGTGCAACGAAAGGGACCCGAATGTCAAATGTAGAACTCCAATTTTGAATAGTTTGGTAAGCATTTGGGGATCATTTTGGCTTTGGAAAATGCAAGTTCGGAATCACCAAGGTACGGAGCATGCGGGATGCACAACCTTGCATAAGTTGTGCGCGAGGTTCCTCCGTGTGCAAACGAGAGGGACCCGAATGTCAAATGTAGAGCTCCAATTTTGAATAGTTTGGGAAGCATTTGGAGATCATTTTGGCTTCGAAAAATGCAAGTTCGGAAGCATCAATGTACGGAGCATGCGGGATGCACAACCTTGCGTAAGTTGTGCGCGGGGTTCCTCATTGTGCAAATGAAAGGGACCCGAATGCCAAATGTAGAACTGGAATTTTGAATAGTTTGGGAAGCAATTGGGGATCATTTAGGCTTCGGAAAATGCAATTGCGGAAGCACCAAGGTACGGAGCATGCGGAATGCACAACCTGGCGTAAGTTGTGCGCGGGGTTCCTCATTGTGCAACGAAAGGGACCCGAATGTCAAATGTAGAACTCCAATTTTGAATAGTTTGGGAAGCATTTGGGGATAATTTCGGCTTTGGAAAATGCAAGTTCGGAATCACCAAGGTACGGAGCATGCGGGATGCACAACCTTTCATAAGTTGTGCGCGAGGTTCATCAGTGTGCAAACGAGAGGGACCCGAATGTCAAATGTAGAACTCCAATTTTGAATAGTTCGGGAAGCATTTGGAGATCATTTAGGCTTCGAAAAATGCAAGTTCGGAAGCATCAATGTACGTAGCATGCGGGATGCATAACCTTGCGTAAGTTGTGTGCGGGGTTCCTCATTGTGCAAACGAAAGGGACCCGAATGCCAAATGTAGAACTCTAATTTTGAATAGTTTGGGAAGCATTTGGGGATCATTTAGGCTTCGGAGAATGCAATTTCGGAAGCACCAAGGTACGGAGCATGCGGGATGCACAACCTTGCGTAAGTTGTGCGCGGGGTTCCTCACTGTGCAACGAAAGGGACCCGAATGTCAAATGTAGAACTCCAATTTTGAATAGTTTGGGCAGCATTTGGGGTTCATTTCGGCTTTGGAAAATGGATGTTCGGAATCACCAAGGTACGGAGCATGCGGGATGCACAACCTTGCATAAGTTGTGCGCGAGGTTCCTCCGTGTGCAAACGAGGGGGACTCGAATGTCAAATGGTGAACTCCAATTTTGAATAGTTTGGAAAGCATTTGGAAATCATTTTGGCTTCGGAAAATGTAAGTTCGGAAGCATCAATGTACGGAGCATGCGGGATGCACAACCTTGCGTAAGTTGTGCGCAGGGTTCCTCATTGTGCAAAAGAAAGGGACCCGAATGCCAAATGTAGAACTCCAATTTTGAATAGTTTGGGAAGCATTTGGGGATCATTTAGGCTTCGGAAAATGCAATTTCGGAAGCACCAATGATACAAAGACGAACGACACCTTATCCCCGTCGACGCGCAGTGATACGGGGACGGCAAGGAATAGATGATTCCTAAACCAAAAATGAATGGTAACGTCACTGAAAAGGGTGCGGAATGGAGTGACGCTCAGTATGGACGGAAAGTGTGTGGGGTAGGCGGCTGAATGATGAAAAGGAAGGGTTGAGATCAACCTCCACGGATACAGATGCACCACCGTGAAAGAAGACTCGGGTAGACTCGTTTGACCGTGGATACAGATACACCACCACGAACAAGACGAGGGCGAGGCACAACACGGAGGATACAGATACACCACCACCGGTTGATACACTCTACTCAATCCGCACTTGGAAATCCACCAAATGAAGAACGAGGTTTGAAGGAGAATCCACTCACTTCGGATAAAAGACACTAAGTCTGATAAGGGTTTATAATTTGATAAAAAGCTGTTTTTTCAAATGAGTACAAGGTGCCCATTATATAGGGAACACCTGAAGAAGAACTTAAATGCACGAAATGAACCTAGGCTAGATGCATGCAAGGCCAGATTCATGGACGAACCATAAATGGCTTATTGGAAATGCAACAAAGTAAATGCAAAGCATAAATGAGGAATGCGAAATGATTCAGCTTCCTCGAGGCTCTTCATCTTCGAGACTCTTGGTTTGGCCGACTCTTCGTTGCTCAGTCGCTGATCGCGTCGACTTGGTCGCACCTCCTTGAGTCGCGTCGACTTGGTCGCACCTCCTTGAGTCGCGTCGACTTGGTCGCTCACTCGCTAGCGAGTAAAGTGACTCCTCTCTTGCTGCGCGTCGACGGGGATAAGTTGTCGTCCGTCTTTGTATCATCCTCCCCTTGTTGAAAAGAGTTTGTCCTCAAACTCTCGTCGTCGTCATCCTCCACAAATGGCATGAGATCCCGAACGTTGAATGTGGCAGAAACGCCATAGTCACCTGGAAGATCAATTTTGTAGGCGTTGTCGTTGATGCGCTCGATGATCTTGAATGGTCCTTCAGCGCGCGGCATGAGCTTGTTCTTCCTCTTGCCTGGGAATCGCTCCTTGCGCAAATGAATCCAAACTAAGTCTCCTGGCTGAAATATCTTCACTCTTCTTCCGCGATTGGCTCTTTCTGCGTAACGTTGATTGGCCTTCTCGATCTGCGCTCGAGTCTTCTCATGGAGCAATCGCATCTCCTTAGCGCGCTCTTCAGCATCTCGACTAACTGATCTCAAATCGCTCGCAGGCATTAGTTCAACAGGGACTAAAGGATCGAGTCCGTAAACTACCTTGAAGGGTGATGACTTCGTTGTCGAACTCGGGGCTCGATTGTATGCGAATTCAGCATGGGCAAGCTTGATGTCCCAATCCTTCTGGTTCTTCGAGACCAAGGTTCGAAGGATTGCAGCCATAGTGCGATTGACAACCTCCGTTTGTCCATCGGTTTGCGGATGATAAGCTGTGCTGAATATAAGCTTCGTTCCTAACTTGTGCCACAGTGTCTTCCAAAAGTAGCTTAGGAACTTCGTGTCGCGATCTGAAACGATCGACTTGGGTACTCCATGCAACCTTAGCACTTCTCGAAAGTACAGATCTGCTACGTTGGTCGCATCGTCCGTTTTCTGACATGGGATGAAATGTGCCATCTTCGAAAATCGGTCGACCACTACCATGATCGAATCCTTTCTTCGTTGTGTTCTTGGCAATCCTAGTACAAAATCCATACTCACATGTTCCCATGGTCGATCTGGGACGGGCAATGGAGTGTAGAGGCCTTGAGGTTGGACACGGCTCTTCGCTTGCTGGCAAGTCGCACATCTCGCGATTAGTCCTCGCACTTGTTTCTCCATTCGAGGCCAATAGAAATGCTCTTGTATCATTGCCAGCGTCTTGTCGACTCCAAAATGCCCAGCGATTCCTCCTCCATGGACTTCTCGTATAAGTAGCTCTCGCGTCGAACTCCTTGGAACGCATAGCTTAGAGTCGCGAAATAAGAATCCATTCACCTGGTGGAATCGATCGATGGCTTGCTTGGCGCATTGGACGAAGATCACTCCAAAATCTTCATCGTCCTTGTACAACTCCTTCAAGTACTCAAACCCGATCAGCTTTGTCTCCATCGCAGATAGTAACATCATTTTCCTCGAGAGAACATCTGCGACTACATTCTTCGCGCCTGGTTTGTGCTTCAAGACAAAGTTGAATGCTTGTAGAAACTCTACCCACTTCGCATGTCGGCGACTAAGCTTGTGCTGGCCATTGATGTACTTAAGAGCTTCATGATCGGTGTGCAACACAAACTCTCTGGGCAGCAAGTAATGACTCCAAGTCTCGAGTACTCGAACAATTGCTAAGAACTCCTTGTCATATGTCGAGTAGTTCAATTTGGCGCCATTAAGCTTCTCGCTGAAATAAGCGATGGGTCTTCCCTCCTGCAGCAAAACTCCTCCAATTCCTACTCCCGATGCATCACATTCCACTTCGAACATCTTCGCAAAGTCGGGTAAAGCTAGAACTGGGGCTGCGCTTAGACACTCCTTCAGTCGCTCGAAACTAGCTTGTGCGACTGGTGTCCACTCGAATTGGTCTCCCTTCAAACATTCGGTGAGTGGGGCTGCGATTGAGCTAAATCCTTGAATGAACCTCCGATAGAAAGACGCCAAGCCATGGAAGCTGCGAATGTCGCGGAAATTCCTTGGAGTCGGCCACTCCTTGATCGCTTCAATCTTGCTCTCGTCCACCTTAATTCCTTCTGTTGAGACGACAAATCCAAGAAATATTACACTCGGTTGGAAAAACTCACATTTCTTGAGATTTCCATATAGCTTTTCCTCCCGAAGTGTGTTGAACACAGCTCGCAAATGATTGATATGCTCCTCATTGCTCCGGCTGTATACAAGAATATCGTCGAAGTAGACGACCACAAACTTCCCCATGAATGGTCGCAATACATGGGTCATTAGTCGCATGAACGTGCTGGGCGCGTTGGACAATCCAAATGGCATCACCAACCACTCGTACAACCCGTACTTAGTCTTGAAGGCTGTCTTCCACTCGTCGCCTTCTTTCATCCGGATCTGGTGATAACCACTTCGCAAATCCACTTTGGAAAACACCTGCGCTCCATGCAACTCATCCAACATATCATCCAGTCGAGGGATAGGAAAGCGATACTTTACTGTGATTTTGTTGATCGCTCGACTGTCCATGCACATTCTCCATGTGCCATCCTTTTTCGGCACCAATATGGCTGGAACCGAACATGGGCTCAAACTCTCTCGAACTGATCCCTTGTTGACAAGCTCGTCGACTTGTCTCTGCAACTCCTTTGCTTCCTCTGGATTGCATCGATAGGCTGGTCGATTTGGTAGCGACGCCCCTGGAACCAAGTCGATTTGATGTTGGATGCTCCGCATCGGTGGTAAGTCGACTGGTAGCTCCTCTGGAAATACGTCCTTGAACTCCTCAAGAATGGAAGCGGCTTGAGGATGGCTCGTCGCTTGACCTAGGGGGGATTCGACAAGAACGACAAAATAAGCCTTCTCACCTTCTTGAATCGCTCGAACTAGTTGAACTCCCTTGAGAGGCTGGTCGCTGAGTCGATCCTGGGTCGCGATTGTAGGCTGACTAGTGAGGGGCATCAAAGTGACCTTCTTCTCTCCGACGTGGATGGAATAGGTATTGCGATACCCGTCGTGTTGCGCGCGTCGATCAAACTGCCACGGTCTCCCCAATAGTAGGTGACATGCATCCATGGGAATGACGTCGCAAGCGACTTCATCCTTGTAGCTCTTCCCAATGGAAAATGGAACTCGCGCTCGCTGTGTGACTCGAACGTCACTCTCCTTGTTGAGCCATTGTAGATGGTAGGGATGTGGGTGCGCTTCGATGGGCAACTTCAGCTTTTCAACCATCGTCCTTGACACGGCGTTGGTGCATCTACCACTATCCACAATCACCAAACATACCTTTCCTGCGACTGTGCACCTAGTATGGAAGATGCTCTCCCTTTGACTTTCCTCTTTCGCAGGTGTAACACTTAAAGCCTTTCGGACGACCAACAGTTCTCCTTCGTCCGGATACTCCTCTGTCTCTTCGGCATCCCAAACAGGGTCGGCGTTCTCCTCGAACTCTTCTTCTTCATCAGATAACTCTCTGATGACAACGTTCCTTCTCGTCGGACACTCAGAAGCCATATGTCCTATTCCTTGGCACTTGAAACATCGTCGAATGATGTCTCGCTCGTGCGACTTGACTTCAGGTCTTGTAGTCGACGGTGGGGCTCTCTTCACTGTTGTTGACGGCGGCTTCGCCTGGGAGCTACTCCCCTTGTTGAAAGGCGCGGCCTTCACAAATGGGCGGGTAGTCGCTCTCCTTGCTTGCTGCTGCTCCACCTTGTGCGCCAATGCTCGCACGTCGTTGAAACTCCAATATTGTTGTAAGTCGACGGCATCTGCGATTTGGGGCTTAAGTCCTCGAAGATACCTGGCAATGGTTTGCTCTGGGGCTTCTTGGACATCACATTGCAGCAACAGTCTCTCGAACTCCCATGTATACTCCGATACACTTGAGACTTGTTGTAGCGACTGCAATTTGAGGTAGAGATCTCGTCTATGATGCTCCGGTAGAAATCTCTTCGTCATGGCCCTCTTCATTTTTGACCACGTACGAATTTTATCACGCCCTTCCCTACGGCGCTGCTGGTTGGTGTTCTCCCACCACAAACTCGCGTACTTCTTCAATTTCAAGCTAGCCAGTTTCACCTTTCGATCCTCGGGCACTTCCTCGTAATCAAAGATGCGCTCCACGGTGTGCATCCAATCGATGAACTCGTTGGGGTCCAAGTTTCCTTCGAACTCCGGAATCTGAATGCTCATCGTCGGGGCTCTTCTTTCCTGTCTACGATTCTCCGGTGAAGAACCTCGTTGAGACTCCTCACGCCATGGGTTTTCCTCATCATCGCTCTCTATTCGACTGCGAGAAGTCGATGCATGGTGTGTCCGTAACGACTGTAGTTGCTGCTGAAGATCGGCTATCTGCTCCTCAAGCCGAGCAACTTGTGCTTCGTCTAGAGTCATACCGCGTTGAAATCTTCCGGCCATTGACAACCAGCGCTCTGATACCAAGATGATACGGGGACGGCAAGGAATAGATGATTCCTAAACCAAAAATGAATGGTAACGTCACTGAAAAGGGTGCGGAATGGAGTGACGCTC
Source organism: Melastoma dodecandrum (assembly GCA_029817715.1). Taxonomy (NCBI): domain Eukaryota; kingdom Viridiplantae; phylum Streptophyta; class Magnoliopsida; order Myrtales; family Melastomataceae; genus Melastoma; species Melastoma dodecandrum. The sequence goes on along the minus strand of JARUPY010000148.1, from coordinate 84,936 downwards.
AGTATGGACGGAAAGTGTGTGGGGTAGGCGGCTGAATGATGAAAAGGAAGGGTTGAGATCAACCTCCACGGATACAGATGCACCACCGTGAAAGAAGACTCGGGTAGACTCGTTTGACCGTGGATACAGATACACCACCACGAACAAGACGAGGGCGAGGCACAACACGGAGGATACAGATACACCACCACCGGTTGATACACTCTACTCAATCCGCACTTGGAAATCCACCAAATGAAGAACGAGGTTTGAAGGAGAATCCACTCACTTCGGATAAAAGACACTAAGTCTGATAAGGGTTTATAATTTGATTAAAAGCTGTTTTTTCAAATGAGTACAAGGTGCCCATTATATAGGGAACACCTGAAGAAGAACTTAAATGCACGAAATGAACCTAGGCTAGATGCATGCAAGGCCAGATTCATGGACGAACCATAAATGGCTTATTGGAAATGCAACAAAGTAAATGCAAAGCATAAATGAGGAATGCGAAATGATTCAGCTTCCTCGAGGCTCTTCATCTTCGAGACTCTTGGTTTGGCCGACTCTTCGTTGCTCAGTCGCTGATCGCGTCGACTTGGTCGCACCTCCTTGAGTCGTGTCGACTTGGTCGCACCTCCTTGAGTCGCGTCGACTTGGTCGCACCTCCTTGAGTCGCGTCGACTTGGTCGCTCACTCGCTAGCGAGTAAAGTGACTCCTCTCTTGCTGCGCGTCGACGGGGATAAGTTGTCGTCCGTCTTTGTATCACGCAGCAAGAGAGGCGTCACTTTAGTCGCCTGCGACTGAGCTACGAGTGCGATTCAGCACGTCGACTTGACGAGTGCGACTTGCGACTTGACGTCGACTTGACGAGTGCGACTTGCGGCTTAACGTCATCAGCGACTGAGCAACGAAGAGTCGGCCAAGCCAAGAGTCTCGAAGATGAAGAGCCTCAAAGAAGCTGAATCAATTCGCATTCCTCATTCATGCATTTATCATTCATGCTTTGCATTTACTTTGTTGCATTTCCAATAAGCCATTTATGGCCCGTCCATGAATCTTGCCTTGCATGCATCTAGCCTAGGTTCATTTCGTGCATTTAAGTTCTTCTTCAGGTGTTCCCTATATAATGGGCACCTTGTACTCATTTGCATATTAGTTTTTGGAATCAAATTATAAACCCCTATCAGACTTAGTGTCTTTTATCCGAAGTGAGTGGATTCTCCTTCAAACCTCGTTCTTCATTTGGTGGATTTCCAAGTGCAGATTGAGTAGAGTGTTTCAACCGGTGGTGGTGTATCTGTATCCTCCGTGTTGTGCCTCGCCCTCGTCTTGTTCGTGGTGGTGTATCTGTATCCACGGTCAAACGAGTCTACCCGAGTCTTCTTTCACGGTGGTGCACCTGTATCCGTGGCGGTTGATCTCAACCCTTCCTTTTCTTCATTCAGCCGCCTACCCCACACACCTTCCGTCCATACCGAGCGTCACTCCATTCCGCACCCTTTTCAGTGACGTCCCCATTCGTGTTCGGTTTAGGAATCATCTATTCCTTGCCGTCCCCGTATCAACCAAGGTACGGAGCATGCGGGATGCACAACCTTGCGTAAGTTGTGCGCGGGGTTCCTCATTGTGCAACGAAAGGGACCCGAATGTCAAATGTAGAACTCCAATTTTGAATAGTTTGGGAAGCATTTGGGGATCATTTCGGCTTTGGAAAATGCAAGTTCGGAATCACCAAGGTACGGAGCATGCGGGATGCACAACCTTGCATAAGTTGTGCGCGAGGTTCCTCCGTGTGCAAACGAGAGGGACCCGAATGTCAAATGTAGAACTCCAATTTTGAATAGTTCGGGAAGCATTTGGAGATCATTTAGGCTTCGGAAAATGCAAGTTCGGAAGCATCAATGTACGGATCATGCGGGATGCACAACCTTGCGTAAGTTGTGCGCGGGGTTCCTCATTGTGCAAACGAAAGGGACCCGAATGCCAAATGTAGAACTCGAATTTTGAATAGTTTGGGAAGCATTTGGGGATCATTTAGGCTTCGGAAAATGCAATTTCGGAAGCACCAAGGTACGGAGCATGCGGAATGCACAACCTTGCGTAAGTTGTGCGCGGGGTTCCTCATTGTGCAACGAAAGGGACCCGAATGTCAAATGTAGAACTCCAATTTTGAATAGTTTGGGAAGCATTTGGGGATCATTTCGGCTTTGGAAAATGCATGTTCGGAATCACCAAGGTACGGAGCATGCGGGATGCACAACCTTGCATAAGTTGTGCGCGAGGTTCCTCCGTGTGCAAACGAGAGGGACCCGAATGTCAAATGTAGAATTCCAATTTTGAATAGTTTGGGAAGCATTTGGAGATCATTTAGGCTTCGGAATATGCAAGTTCGGAAGCATCAATGTACGGAGCATGCGGGATGCACAACCTTGCGTAAGTTGTGCACGGGGTTCCTCATTGTGCAAACGAAAGGGACCCGAATGCCAAATGTAGAACTCGAATTTTGAATAGTTTGGGAAGCATTTGGGGATCATTTAGGCTTCGGAAAATGCAATTTCGGAAGCACCAAGGTACGGAGCATGCGGAATGCACAACCTTGCGTAAGTTGTGCGCGGGGTTCCTCATTGTGCAACGAAAGGGACCCGAATGTCAAATGTAGAACTCCAATTTTGAATAGTTTGGGAAGCATTTGGGGATCATTTCGGCTTTGGAAAATGCATGTTCGGAAGAACCAAGGTACGGAGCATGCGGGATGCACAACCTTGCATAAGTTGTGCGCGAGGTTCCTCCGTGTGCAAACGAGAGGGACCCGAATGTCAAATGTAGAACTCCAATTTTGAATAGTTCGGGAAGCATTTGGAGATCATTTAGGCTTCGGAAAATGCAAGTTCGGAAGCATCAATGTACGGAGCATGCGGGATGCACAACCTTGCCTAAGTTGTGCGCGGGGTTCATCCTTCTGCAACGAAAGGGTCCCGAATGTCAAATGTAGAACTCCAATTTTGAATAGTTTGGGAAGCATTTGGGGATCATTTCGGCTTTGGAAAATGCATGTTCGGAATCACCAAGGTAGGGAGCATGCGGGATGCACAACCTTACATAAGTTGTGCGCGAGGTTCCTCCGTGTGCAAACGAGAGGGACCCGAATGTCAAATGTAGAACTCCAATTTTGAATAGTTTGGGAAGCATTTGGTGATCATTTAGGCTTCGGAAAATGCAAGTTCGGAAGCATCAATGTACGGAGCATGCGGGATGCACAACCTTGCGTAAGTTGTGCGCGGGGTTCCTCATTGTTCAAACGAAAGGGACCCGAATGCCAAATGTAGAACTCCAATTTTGAATAGTTTGGGAAGAATTTGGAGATCATTTTGGCTTCGGAAAATGTAAGTTCGGAAGCATCAATGTACGGAGCATGCGGGATGCACAACCTTGCGTAAGGTGTGCGCGGGGTTCCCCATTGTGAAACGAAAGGGACCCCAATGCCAAAACTCCAATTTTGAATTGTTTGGGAAGCATTTGGGTATCATTTGGGCTTCGGAAAATGCAATTTCGGAAGCACCAAGGTACGGAGCATGCGGGATGGGATGCACAACCGTACGTAAGTTGTGCGCGGGGTTCCTCATTGTGCAAACGAAAGGGACCCGAATGCCAAATGTAGAACTCGAATTTTGAATAGTTTGGGAAGCATTTGGGGATCATTTAGGCTTCGGAAAATGCAATTTCGGAAGCACCAAGGTACGGAGCATGCGGAATGCACAACCTTGCGTAAGTTGTGCGCGGGGTTCCTCATTGTGCAACGAAAGGGACCCGAATGTCAAATGTAGAACTCCAATTTTGAATAGTTTGGGAAGCATTTGGGGATCATTTCGGCTTTGGAAAATGCATGTTCGGAATCACCAAGGTACGGAGCATGCGGGATGCACAACCTTGCATAAGTTGTGCGCGAGGTTCCTCCGTGTGCAAACGAGAGGGACCCGAATGTCAAATGTAGAACTCCAATTTTGAATAGTTCGGGAAGCATTTGGAGATCATTTAGGCTTCGGAAAATGCAAGTTCGGAAGCATCAATGTACGGAGCATGCGGGATGCACAACCTTGCGTAAGTTGTGCGCGGGGTTCCTCATTGTGCAACGAAAGGGACCCGAATGTCAAATGTAGAACTCCAATTTTGAATAGTTTGGGAAGCATTTGGGGATCATTTCGGCTTTGGAAAATGCATGTTCGGAATCACCAAGGTACGGAGCATGCGGGATGCACAACCTTACATAAGTTGTGCGCGAGGTTCCTCCGTGTGCAAACGAGAGGGACCCGAATGTCAAATGTAGAACTCCAATTTTGAATAGTTTGGGAAGCATTTGGTGATCATTTAGGCTTCGGAAAATGCAAGTTCGGAAGCATCAATGTACGGAGCATGCGGGATGCACAACCTTGCGTAAGTTGTGCGCGGGGTTCCTCATTTGCTCAAACGAAAGGGACCCGAATGCCAAATGTAGAACTCCAATTTTGAATAGTTTGGGAAGAATTTGGAGATCATTTTGGCTTCGGAAAATGTAAGTTCGGAAGCATCAATGTACGGAGCATGCGGGATGCACAACCTTGCGTAAGTTGTGCGCGGGGTTCCTCATTGTGCAAACGAAAGGGACCCAAATGCCAAAACTCCAATTTTGAATAGTTTGGGAAGCATTTGGGTATCATTTGGGCTTCGGAAAATGCAATTTCGGAAGCACCAAGGTACGGAGCATGCGGGATGGGATGCACAACCGTACGTAAGTTGTGCGCGGGGTTCCTCATTGTGCAAACGAAAGGGACCCGAATGCCAAATGTAGAACTCGAATTTTGAATAGTTTGGGAAGCATTTGGGGATCATTTAGGCTTCGGAAAATGCAATTTCGGAAGCACCAAGGTACGGAGCATGCGGAATGCACAACCTTGCGTAAGTTGTGCGCGGGGTTCCTCATTGTGCAACGAAAGGGACCCGAATGTCAAATGTAGAACTCCAATTTTGAATAGTTTGGGAAGCATTTGGGGATCATTTCGGCTTTGGAAAATGCATGTTCGGAATCACCAAGGTACGGAGCATGCGGGATGCACAACCTTGCATAAGTTGTGCGCGAGGTTCCTCCGTGTGCAAACGAGAGGGACCCGAATGTCAAATGTAGAATTCCAATTTTGAATAGTTTGGGAAGCATTTGGAGATCATTTTGGCTTCGGAATATGCAAGTTCGGAAGCATCAATGTACGGAGCATGCGGGATGCACAACCTTGCGTAAGTTGTGCGCGGGGTTCCTCGTTGTGCAAACGAAAGGGACCCGAATGCCAAATGTAGAACTCGAATTTTGAATAGTTTGGGAAGCATTTGGGGATCATTTAGGCTTCGGAAAATGCAATTTCGGAAGCACCAAGGTACGGAGCATGCGGAATGCACAACCTTGCGTAAGTTGTGCGCGGGGTTCCTCATTGTGCAACGAAAGGGACCCGAATGTCAAATGTAGAACTCCAATTTTGAATAGTTTGGGAAGCATTTGGGGATCATTTCGGCTTTGGAAAATGCATGTTCGGAATCACCAATGTACGGAGCATGCGGGATGCACAACCTTGCATAAGTTGTGCGCGAGGTTCCTCCGTGTGCAAACGAGAGGGACCCGAATGTCAAATGTAGAACTCCAATTTTGAATAGTTCGGGAAGCATTTGGAGATCATTTAGGCTTCGGAAAATGCAAGTTCGGAAGCATCAATGTACGGAGCATGCGGGATGCACAACCTTGCGTAAGTTGTGCGCGGGGTTCCTCCTTGTGCAAACGAAAGGGACCCGAATGTCAAATGTAGAACTCCAATTTTGAATAGTTTGGGAAGCATTTGGGGATCATTTCGGCTTTGGAAAATGCATGTTCGGAATCACCAAGGTACGGAGCATGCGGGATGCACAACCTTACATAAGTTGTGCGCGAGGTTCCTCCGTGTGCAAACGAGAGGGACCCGAATGTCAAATGTAGAACTCCAATTTTGAATAGTTTGGGAAGCATTTGGAGATCATTTAGGCTTCGGAAAATGCAAGTTCGGAAGCATCAATGTACGGAGCATGCGGGATGCACAACCTTGCGTAAGTTGTGCGCGGGGTTCCTCATTGTTCAAACGAAAGGGACCAGAATGCAAAATGTAGAACTCCAATTTTGAATAGTTTGGGAAGAATTTGGAGATCATTTTGGCTTCGGAAAATGTAAGTTCGGAAGCATCAATGTACGGAGCATGCGGGATGCACAACCTTGCGTAAGTTGTGCGCGGGGTTCCTCATTGTGCAAACGAAAGGGACCCAAATGCCAAATGTAGAACTCCAATTTTGAATAGTTTGGGAAGCATTTGGGTATCATTTGGGCTTCGGAAAATGCAATTTCGGAAGCACCAAGGTACGGAGCATGCGGGATGGGATGCACAACCGTGCGTAAGTTGTGCGCGGGGTTCCTCATTGTGCAAACGAAAGGGACCCGAATGCCAAATGTAGAACTCCAATTTTGAATAGTTTGGGAAGCATTTGGGGATCATTTAGGCTTCGGAAAATGCAATTTCGGAAGCACCAAGGTACGGAGCATGCGGAATGCACAACCTTGCGTAAGTTGTGCGCGGGGTTCCTCATTGTGCAAACGAAAGGGACCCGAATGCCAAATGTAGAACTCCAATTTTGAATAGTTTGGGAAGCATTTGGGGATCATTTCGGCTTTGGAAAATGCATGTTCGGAATCACCAAGGTACGGAGCATGCGGGATGCACAACCTTGCGTAAGTTGTGCGCGGGGTTCCTCATTGTGCAAACGAAAGGGACCCGAATGTCAAATGTAGAACTCCAATTTTGAATAGTTCGGGAAGCATTTGGAGATCATTTAGGCTTCGGAAAATGCAAGTTCGGAAGCATCAATGTACGGAGCATGCGGGATGCACAACCTTGCGTAAGTTGTGCGCGGGGTTCCTCATTGTGCAAACGAAAGGGACCCGAATGTCAAATGTAGAACTCCAATTTTGAATAGTTTGGGAAGCATTTGGGGATCATTTAGGCTTCGGAAAATGCAAGTTCGGAAGCACCAAGGTACGGAGCATGCGGGATGCACAACCTTACATAAGTTGTGCGCGGGGTTCCTCCTTGTGCAAACGAAAGGGACCCGAATGTCAAATGTAGAACTCCAATTTTGAATAGTTTGGGAAGCATTTGGTGATCATTTAGGCTTCGGAAAATGCAAGTTCGGAAGCATCAATGTACGGAGCATGCGGGATGCACAACCTTGCGTAAGTTGTGCGCGGGGTTCCTCATTGTGCAAACGAAAGGGACCCGAATGCCAAATGTAGAACTCCAATTTTGAATAGTTTGGGAAGCATTTGGAGATCATTTTGGCTTCGGAAAATGCAAGTTCGGAAGCATCAATGTACGGAGCATGCGGGATGCACAACCTTGCGTAAGTTGTGCGCGGGGTTCCTCATTGTGCAAACGAAAGGGACCCGAATGTCAAATGTAGAACTCCAATTTTGAATAGTTTGGGAAGCATTTGGAGATCATTTTGGCTTCGGAAAATGCAATTTCGGAAGCACCAAGGTACGGAGCATGCGGGATGGGATGCACAACCGTGCGTAAGTTGTGCGCGGGGTTCCTCATTGTGCAAAGAAAGGGACCCGAATGTCGAATGTAGAACTCCAATTTTGAGTAGTTTGGGAAGCATTTGGGGATCATTTAGGCTTCGGAAAATGCAAGTTCGGAAGCACCAAGCTACGGAGCATGCGGAATGCACAACCTTGCGTAAGTTGTGCGCGGGGTTCCTCATTGTGCAAACGAAAGGGACCCGAATGTCAAATGTAGAACTCCAATTTTGAATAGTTTGGGAAGCATTTGGGGATCATTTCGGCTTTGGAAAATGCAAGTTCGGAAGCACCAAGGTACGGAGCTTGCGGGATGCACAACCTTGCATAAGTTGTGCGCGAGGTTCCTCCTTGTGCAAACGAAAGGGACCCGAATGTCAAATGTAGAACTCCAATTTTGAATAGTTTGGGAAGCATTTGGGGATCATTTAGGCTTCGGAAAATGCAAGTTCGGAAGCATCAATGTACGGAGCATGCGGGATGCACAACCTTGCGTAAGTTGTGCGCGGGATTCCTCATTGTGCAAACGACAGGGACCCGAATGTCAAATGTAGAACTCCAATTTTGAATAGTTTGGGAAGCATTTGGAGATCATTTTGGCTTCGGAAAATGCAAGTTCGGAAGCATCAATGTACGGAGCATGCGGGATGCACAACCTTGCGTAAGTTGTGCGCAGGGTTCCTCATTGTGCAAACGAAAGGGACCCGAATGCCAAATGTAGAACTCCAATTTTGAATAGTTTGGGAAGCATTTGGGTATCATTTGGGCTTCGGAAAATGCAATTTCGGAAGCACCAAGGTACGGAGCATGCGGGATGGGATGCACAACCGTGCGTAAGTTGTGCGCGGGGTTCCTCATTGTGCAAACGAAAGGGACCCGAATGTCAAATGTAGAACTCCAATTTTGAATAGTTTGGGAAGCATTTGGGGATCATTTAGGCTTCGGAAAATGCAAGTTCGGAAGCACCAAGGTACGGAGCATGCGGGATGCACAACCTTGCATAAGTTGTGCGCGGGGTTCCTCATTGTGCAAACGAAAGGGACCCGAATGTCAAATGTAGAACTCCAATTTTGAATAGTTTGGGAAGCATTTGGAGATCATTTTGGCTTCGGAAAATGCAAGTTCGGAAGCATCAATGTACGGAGCATGCGGGATGCACAACCTTGCGTAAGTTGTGCGCGGGGTTCCTCATTGTGCAACGAAAGGTACCCGAATGTCAAATGTAGAACTCCAATTTTGAATAGTTTGGGAAGCATTTGGGGATCATTTAGGCTTCGGAAAATGCAAGTTCGGAAGCACCAAGGTACGGAGCATGCGGGATGCACAACCTTGCATAAGTTGTGCGCGAGGTTCCTCCTTGTGCAAACGAAAGGGACCCGAATGTCAAATGTAGAACTCCAATTTTGAATAGTTTGGGAAGCATTTGGAGATCATTTAGGCTTCGGAAAATGCAAGTTCGGAAGCATCAATGTACGGAGCATGCGGGATGCACAACCTTGCGTAAGTTGTGCGCGGGGTTCCTCATTGTGCAAACGAAAGGGACCCGAATGTCAAATGTAGAACTCCAATTTTGAATAGTTTGGGAAGCATTTGGAGATCATTTAGGCTTCGGAAAATGCAAGTTCGGAAGCATCAATGTACGGAGCATGCGGGATGCACAACCTTGCGTAAGTTGTGCGCGGGGTTCCTCTTTGTGCAAACGAAAGGGACCCGAATGTCAAATGTAGAACTCCAATTTTGAATAGTTTGGGAAGCATTTGGGGATCATTTAGGCTTCGGAAAATGCAAGTTCGGAAGCACCAAGGTACGGAGCATGCGGGATGCACAACCTTGCGTAAGTTGTGCGCGGGGTTCCTCATTGTGCAAACGAAAGGGACCCGAATGTCAAATGTAGAACTCCAATTTTGAATAGTTTGGGAAGCATTTGGAGATCATTTTGGCTTCGGAAAATGCAAGTTCGGAAGCATCAATGTACGGAGCATGCGGGATGCCCAACCTTGCATAAGTTGTGCGCTGGGTTCCTCATTGTGCAAACGAAAGGGACCCGAATGTCAAATGTAGTACTTCAATTTTGAATAGTTTGGGAAGCATTTGGAGATCATTTAGGCTTCGGAAAATGCAAGTTCGGAAGCACCAAGGTACGGAGCATGCGGGATGCACAACCTTGCGTAAGTTGTGCGCGGGGTTCCTCCTTGTGCAAACGAAAGGGACCCGAATGTCAAATGTAGAACTCCAATTTTGAATAGTTTGGGAAGCATTTGGAGATCATTTAGGCTTCGGAAAATGCAAGTTCGGAAGCATCAATGTACGGAGCATGCGGGATGCACAACCTTGCGTAAGTTGTGCGCGGGGTTCCTCATTGTGCAAACGAAAGGGACCCGAATGTAAAATGTAGAACTCCAATTTTGAATAGTTTGGGAAGCATTTGGAGATCATTTTGGCTTCGGAAAATGCATGTTCGGAAGCATCAATGTACGGAGCATGCGGGATGCACAACCTTGCGTAAGTTGTGCGTGAGGTTCCTCATTGTGCAAACGAAAGGGACCCGAATGTCAAATGTAGAACTCCAATTTTGAATAGTTTGGGAAGCATTTGGGTATCATTTGGGCTTCGGAAAAAGCAATTTCGGAAGCACCAAGGTACGGAGCATGCGGGATGGGATGCACAACCTTGCGTAAGTTGTGCGCGGGGTTCCACATTGTGCAAACGAAAGGGACCCGAATGTCAAATGTAGAACTCCAATTTTGAATAGTTTGGGAAGCATTTGGGGATCATTTAGGCTTCGGAAAATGCAAGTTCGGAAGCACCAAGGTACGGAGCATGCGGAATGCACAACCTTGCGTAAGTTGTGCGCGGGGTTCCTCATTGTGCAAACGAAAGGGACCCGAATGTCAAATGTAGAACTCCAATTTTGAATAGTTTGGGAAGCATTTGGGGATCATTTAGGCTTCGGAAAATGCAAGTTCGGAAGCACCAAGGTACGGAGCATGCGGGATGCACAACCTTGCATAAGTTGTGCGCGAGGTTCCTCATTGTGCAAACGAAAGGGACCCGAATGTCAAATGTAGAACTACAATTTTGAATAGTTTGGGAAGCATTTGGAGATCATTTTGGGTTCGGAAAATGCAAGTTCGGAAGCATCAATGTACGGAGCATGCGGGATGCACAACCTAGCGTAAGTTGTGCGCGGGGTTCCACATTGTGCAAACGAAAGTGACCCGAATGTCAAATGTAGAACTCCAATTTTGAATAGTTTGGGAAGCATTTGGGGATCATTTAGGCTTCGGAAAATGCAAGTTCGGAAGCACCAAGGTACGGAGCATGCGGGATGCACAACCTTGCGTAAGTTGTGCGCGAGGTTCCTCCTTGTGCAAACGAAAGGGACCCGAATGTCAAATGTAGAACTCCAATTTTGAATAGTTTGGGAAGCATTTGGGGATCATTTAGGCTTCGGAAAATGCAAGTTCGGAAGCACCAAGGTACGGAGCATGCGGGATGGGATGCACAACCTTGCGTAAGTTGTGCGTGGGGTTCCTCATTGTGCAAACGAAAGGGACCCGAATGTCAAATGTAGAACTCCAATTTTGAATAGTTTGGGAAGCATTTGGGGATCATTTAGGCTTCGGAAAATGCAAGTTCGGAAGCACCAAGGTACGGAGCATGCGGGATGCACAACCTTGCGTAAGTTGTGCGCGGGGTTCCTCATTGTGCAAACGAAAGGGACCCGAATGTCAAATGTAGAACTCCAATTTTGAATAGTTTGGGAAGCATTTGGAGATCATTTAGGCTTCGGAAAATGCAAGTTCGGAAGCATCAATGTACGGAGCATGCGGGATGCACAACCTTGCGTAAGTTGTGCGCGGGGTTCCTCTTTGTGCAAACGAAAGGGACCCGAATGTCAAATGTAGAACTCCAATTTTGAATAGTTTGGGAAGCATTTGGGGATCATTTAGGCTTCGGAAAATGCAAGTTCGGAAGCACCAAGGTACGGAGCATGCGGGATGCACAACCTTGCGTAAGTTGTGCGCGGGGTTCCTCCTTGTGCAAACGAAAGGGACCCGAATGTCAAATGTAGAACTCCAATTTTGAATAGTTTGGGAAGCATTTGGAGATCATTTTGGCTTCGGAAAATGCAAGTTCGGAAGCATCAATGTACGGAGCATGCGGGATGCACAACCTTGCGTAAGTTGTGCGCGGGGTTCCTCATTGTGCAAACGAAAGGGACCCGAATGTCAAATGTAGAACTCCAATTTTGAATAGTTTGGGAAGCATTTGGGGATCATTTAGGCTTCGGAAAATGCAAGTTCGGAAGCACCAAGGTACGGAGCATGCGGGATGCACAACCTTGCGTAAGTTGTGCGCGGGGTTCCTCCTTGTGCAAACGAAAGGGACCCGAATGTCAAATGTAGAACTCCAATTTTGAATAGTTTGGGAAGCATTTGGAGATCATTTTGGCTTCGGAAAATGCAAGTTCGGAAGCATCAAGGTACGGAGCATGCGGGATGCACAACCTTGCGTAAGTTGTGCGCGGGGTTCCTCATTGTGCAAACGAAAGGGACCCGAATGTCAAATGTAGAACTCCAATTTTGAATAGTTTGGGAAGCATTTGGAGATCATTTAGGCTTCGGAAAATGCAAGTTCGGAAGCATCAATGTACGGAGCATGCGGGATGCACAACCTTGCGTAAGTTGTGCGCGGGGTTCCTCATTGTGCAAACGAAAGGGACCCGAATGTCAAATGTAGAACTCCAATTTTGAATAGTTTGGGAAGCATTTGGGGATCATTTAGGCTTCGGAAAATGCAAGTTCGGAAGCACCAAGGTACGGAGCATGCGGGATGCACAACCTTGCGTAAGTTGTGCGCGGGGTTCCTCATTGTGCAAACGAAAGGGACCCGAATGTCAAATGTAGAACTCCAATTTTGAATAGTTTGGGAAGCATTTGGAGATCATTTAGGCTTCGGAAAATGCAAGTTCGGAAGCATCAATGTACGGAGCATGCGGGATGCACAACCTTGCGTAAGTTGTGCGCTGGGTTCCTCATTGTGCAAACGAAAGGGACCCGAATGTCAAATGTAGAACTCCAATTTTGAATAGTTTGGGAAGCATTTGGGGATCATTTAGGCTTCGGAAAATGCAAGTTCGGAAGCACCAAGGTACGGAGCATGCGGGATGCACAACCTTGCGTAAGTTGTGCGCGGGGTTCCTCCTTGTGCAAACGAAAGGGACCCGAATGTCAAATGTAGAACTCCAATTTTGAATAGTTTGGGAAGCATTTGGAGATCATTTAGGCTTCGGAAAATGCAAGTTCGGAAGCATCAATGTACGGAGCATGCGGGATGCACAACCTTGCGTAAGTTGTGCGCGGGGTTCCTCATTGTGCAAACGAAAGGGACCCGAATGTCAAATGTAGAACTCCAATTTTGAATAGTTTGGGAAGCATTTGGAGATCATTTAGGCTTCGGAAAATGCAAGTTCGGAAGCATCAATGTACGGAGCATGCGGGATGCACAACCTTGCGTAAGTTGTGCGCGGGGTTCCTCTTTGTGCAAACGAAAGGGACCCGAATGTCAAATGTAGAACTCCAATTTTGAATAGTTTGGGAAGCATTTGGGGATCATTTAGGCTTCGGAAAATGCAAGTTCGGAAGCACCAAGGTACGGAGCATGCGGGATGCACAACCTTGCGTAAGTTGTGCGCGGGGTTCCTCATTGTGCAAACGAAAGGGACCCGAATGTCAAATGTAGAACTCCAATTTTGAATAGTTTGGGAAGCATTTGGAGATCATTTAGGCTTCGGAAAATGCAAGTTCGGAAGCATCAATGTACGGAGCATGCGGGATGCACAACCTTGCGTAAGTTGTGCGCTGGGTTCCTCATTGTGCAAACGAAAGGGACCCGAATGTCAAATGTAGAACTCCAATTTTGAATAGTTTGGGAAGCATTTGGGGATCATTTAGGCTTCGGAAAATGCAAGTTCGGAAGCACCAAGGTACGGAGCATGCGGGATGCACAACCTTGCGTAAGTTGTGCGCGGGGTTCCTCCTTGTGCAAACGAAAGGGACCCGAATGTCAAATGTAGAACTCCAATTTTGAATAGTTTGGGAAGCATTTGGAGATCATTTAGGCTTCGGAAAATGCAAGTTCGGAAGCATCAATGTACGGAGCATGCGGGATGCACAACCTTGCGTAAGTTGTGCGCGGGGTTCCTCATTGTGCAAACGAAAGGGACCCGAATGTCAAATGTAGAACTCCAATTTTGAATAGTTTGGGAAGCATTTGGAGATCATTTTGGCTTCGGAAAATGCAAGTTCGGAAGCATCAAGGTACGGAGCATGCGGGATGCACAACCTTGCGTAAGTTGTGCGCGGGGTTCCTCATTGTGCAAACGAAAGGGACCCGAATGTCAAATGTAGAACTCCAATTTTGAATAGTTTGGGAAGCATTTGGGGATCATTTAGGCTTCGGAAAATGCAAGTTCGGAAGCACCAAGGTACGGAGCATGCGGGATGCACAACCTTGCGTAAGTTGTGCGCGGGGTTCCTCCTTGTGCAAACGAAAGGGACCCGAATGTCAAATGTAGAACTCCAATTTTGAATAGTTTGGGAAGCATTTGGAGATCATTTTGGCTTCGGAAAATGCAAGTTCGGAAGCATCAATGTACGGAGCATGCGGGATGCACAACCTTGCGTAAGTTGTGCGCAGGGTTCCTCCTTGTGCTAACGAAAGGGACCCGAATGTCAAATGTAGAACTCCAATTTTGAATAGTTTGGGAAGCATTTGGGGATCATTTAGGCTTCGGAAAATGCAAGTTTGGAAGCACCAAGGTACGGAGAATGCGGGATGCACAACCTTACATAAGTTGTGCGCGGGGTTCCTCCTTGTGCAAACGAAAGGGACCCGAATGTCAAATGTAGAACTCCAATTTTGAATAGTTTGGGAAGCATTTGGAGATCATTTAGGCTTCGAAAAATGCAAGTTCGGAAGCATCAATGTACGGAGCATGCGGGATGCACAACCTTGCGTAAGTTGTGCGCGGGGTTCCTCATTGTGCAAACGAAAGGGACCCGAATGTCAAATGTAGAACTCCAATTTTGAATAGTTTGGGAAGCATTTGGAGATCATTTAGGCTTCGGAAAATGCAAGTTCGGAAGCATCAATGTACGGAGCATGCGGGATGCACAACCTTGCGTAAGTTGTGCGCGGGGTTCCTCATTGTGCAAACGAAAGGGACCCGAATGTCAAATGTAGAACTCCAATTTTGAATAGTTTGGGAAGCATTTGGGGATCATTTAGGCTTCGGAAAATGCAAGTTCGGAAGCACCAAGGTACGGAGCATGCGGGGATGCACAACCTTGCGTAAGTTGTGCGCGGGGTTCCTTATTTTGCAAACGAAAGGGACCCGAATGTCAAATGTAGAACTCCAATTTTGAATAGTTTGGGAAGCATTTGGGGATCATTTAGGCTTCGGAAAATGCAAGTTCGGAAGCACCAAGGTACGGAGCATGCGGGATGCACAACCTTGCGTAAGTTGTGCGCGGGGTTCCTCATTGTGCAACGAAAGGGACCCGAATGTCAAATGTAGAACTCCAATTTTGAATAGTTTGGGAAGCATTTGGGGATCATTTAGGCTTCGGAAAATGCAAGTTCGGAAGCACCAAGGTACGGAGCATGCGGGATGCACAACCTTGCGTAAGTTGTGCGCGGGGTTCCTCATTGTGCAAACGAAAGGGACCCGAATGTCAAATGTAGAACTCCAATTTTGAATAGTTTGGGAAGCATTTGGAGATCATTTAGGCTTCGGAAAATGCAAGTTCGGAAGCATCAATGTACGGAGCATGCGGGATGCACAACCTTGCGTAAGTTGTGCGCGGGGTTCCTCATTGTGCAAACGAAAGGGACCCGAATGTCAAATGTAGAACTCCAATTTTGAATAGTTTGGGAAGCATTTGGAGATCATTTAGGCTTCGGAAAATGCAAGTTCGGAAGCATCAATGTACGGAGCATGCGGGATGCACAACCTTGCGTAAGTTGTGCGCGGGGTTCCTCATTGTGCAAACGAAAGGGACCCGAATGTCAAATGTAGAACTCCAATTTTGAATAGTTTGGGAAGCATTTGGGGATCATTTAGGCTTCGGAAAATGCAAGTTCGGAAGCACCAAGGTACGGAGCATGCGGGATGCACAACCTTGCGTAAGTTGTGCGCGGGGTTCCTCATTGTGCAAACGAAAGGGACCCGAATGTCAAATGTAGAACTCCAATTTTGAATAGTTTGGGAAGCATTTGGAGATCATTTAGGCTTCGGAAAATGCAAGTTCGGAAGCATCAAGGTACGGAGCATGCGGGATGCCCAACCTTGCGTAAGTTGTGCGCGGGGTTCCTCATTGTGCAAACGAAAGGGACCCGAATGTCAAATGTAGAACTCCAATTTTGAATAGTTTGGGAAGCATTTGGGGATCATTTAGGCTTCGGAAAATGCAAGTTCGGAAGCACCAAGGTACGGAGCATGCGGGATGCACAACCTTGCGTAAGTTGTGCGCGGGGTTCCTCCTTGTGCAAACGAAAGGGACCCGAATGTCAAATGTAGAACTCCAATTTTGAATAGTTTGGGAAGCATTTGGAGATCATTTAGGCTTCGGAAAATGC
This sequence comes from Melastoma dodecandrum, assembly GCA_029817715.1. Classification (NCBI taxonomy): domain Eukaryota; kingdom Viridiplantae; phylum Streptophyta; class Magnoliopsida; order Myrtales; family Melastomataceae; genus Melastoma; species Melastoma dodecandrum. The sequence continues at coordinate 68,692 of JARUPY010000148.1, read as the reverse complement.
AAGTTCGGAAGCATCAAGGTACGGAGCATGCGGGATGCACAACCTTGCGTAAGTTGTGCGCGGGGTTCCTCATTGTGCAAACGAAAGGGACCCGAATGTCAAATGTAGAACTCCAATTTTGAATAGTTTGGGAAGCATTTGGAGATCATTTAGGCTTCGGAAAATGCAAGTTCGGAAGCATCAATGTACGGAGCATGCGGGATGCACAACCTTGCGTAAGTTGTGCGCGGGGTTCCTCATTGTGCAAACGAAAGGGACCCGAACGTCAAATGTAGAACTCCAATTTTGAATAGTTTGGGAAGCATTTGGGGATCATTTAGGCTTCGGAAAATGCAAGTTCGGAAGCACCAAGGTACGGAGCATGCGGGATGCACAACCTTGCGTAAGTTGTGCGCGGGGTTCCTCCTTGTGCAAACGAAAGGGACCCGAATGTCAAATGTAGAACTCCAATTTTGAATAGTTTGGGAAGCATTTGGAGATCATTTAGGCTTCGGAAAATGCAAGTTCGGAAGCATCAATGTACGGAGCATGCGGGATGCACAACCTTGCGTAAGTTGTGCGCTGGGTTCCTCATTGTGCAAACGAAAGGGACCCGAATGTCAAATGTAGAACTCCAATTTTGAATAGTTTGGGAAGCATTTGGGGATCATTTAGGCTTCGGAAAATGCAAGTTCGGAAGCACCAAGGTACGGAGCATGCGGGATGCACAACCTTGCGTAAGTTGTGCGCGGGGTTCCTCCTTGTGCAAACGAAAGGGACCCGAATGTCAAATGTAGAACTCCAATTTTGAATAGTTTGGGAAGCATTTGGAGATCATTTAGGCTTCGGAAAATGCAAGTTCGGAAGCATCAATGTACGGAGCATGCGGGATGCACAACCTTGCGTAAGTTGTGCGCGGGGTTCCTCATTGTGCAAACGAAAGGGACCCGAATGTCAAATGTAGAACTCCAATTTTGAATAGTTAGGGAAGCATTTGGGGATCATTTAGGCTTCGGAAAATGCAAGTTCGGAAGCACCAAGGTACGGAGCATGCGGGATGCACAACCTTGCGTAAGTTGTGCGCGGGGTTCCTCATTGTGCAAACGAAAGGGACCCGAATGTCAAATGTAGAACTCCAATTTTGAATAGTTTGGGAAGCATTTGGGGATCATTTAGGCTTCGGAAAATGCAAGTTCGGAAGCACCAAGGTACGGAGCATGCGGGATGCACAACCTTGCGTAAGTTGTGCGCGGGGTTCCTCATTGTGCAAACGAAAGGGACCCGAATGTCAAATGTAGAACTCCAATTTTGAATAGTTTGGGAAGCATTTGGAGATCATTTAGGCTTCGGAAAATGCAAGTTCGGAAGCATCAAGGTACGGAGCATGCGGGATGCACAACCTTGCGTAAGTTGTGCGCTGGGTTCCTCATTGTGCAAACGAAAGGGACCCGAATGTCAAATGTAGAACTCCAATTTTGAATAGTTTGGGAAGCATTTGGGGATCATTTAGGCTTCGGAAAATGCAAGTTCGGAAGCACCAAGGTACGGAGCATGCGGGATGCACAACCTTGCGTAAGTTGTGCGCGGGGTTCCTCCTTGTGCAAACGAAAGGGACCCGAATGTCAAATGTAGAACTCCAATTTTGAATAGTTTGGGAAGCATTTGGAGATCATTTAGGCTTCGGAAAATGCAAGTTCGGAAGCATCAAGGTACGGAGCATGCGGGATGCACAACCTTGCGTAAGTTGTGCGCGGGGTTCCTCATTGTGCAAACGAAAGGGACCCGAATGTCAAATGTAGAACTCCAATTTTGAATAGTTTGGGAAGCATTTGGAGATCATTTAGGCTTCGGAAAATGCAAGTTCGGAAGCATCAAGGTACGGAGCATGCGGGATGCACAACCTTGCGTAAGTTGTGCGCGGGGTTCCTCATTGTGCAAACGAAAGGGACCCGAACGTCAAATGTAGAACTCCAATTTTGAATAGTTTGGGAAGCATTTGGGGATCATTTAGGCTTCGGAAAATGCAAGTTCGGAAGCACCAAGGTACGGAGCATGCGGGATGCACAACCTTGCGTAAGTTGTGCGCGGGGTTCCTCCTTGTGCAAACGAAAGGGACCCGAATGTCAAATGTAGAACTCCAATTTTGAATAGTTTGGGAAGCATTTGGAGATCATTTAGGCTTCGGAAAATGCAAGTTCGGAAGCATCAAGGTACGGAGCATGCGGGATGCACAACCTTGCGTAAGTTGTGCGCGGGGTTCCTCATTGTGCAAACGAAAGGGACCCGAACGTCAAATGTAGAACTCCAATTTTGAATAGTTTGGGAAGCATTTGGGGATCATTTAGGCTTCGGAAAATGCAAGTTCGGAAGCACCAAGGTACGGAGCATGCGGGATGCACAACCTTGCGTAAGTTGTGCGCGGGGTTCCTCCTTGTGCAAACGAAAGGGACCCGAATGTCAAATGTAGAACTCCAATTTTGAATAGTTTGGGAAGCATTTGGAGATCATTTAGGCTTCGGAAAATGCAAGTTCGGAAGCATCAAGGTACGGAGCATGCGGGATGCACAACCTTGCGTAAGTTGTGCGCGGGGTTCCTCATTGTGCAAACGAAAGGGACCCGAACGTCAAATGTAGAACTCCAATTTTGAATAGTTTGGGAAGCATTTGGGGATCATTTAGGCTTCGGAAAATGCAAGTTCGGAAGCACCAAGGTACGGAGCATGCTGGATGCCCAACCTTGCGTAAGTTGTGCGCGGGGTTCCTCATTGTGCAAACGAAAGGGACCCGAATGTCAAATGTAGAACTCCAATTTTGAATAGTTTGGGAAGCATTTGGGGATCATTTAGGCTTCGGAAAATGCAAGTTCGGAAGCACCAAGGTACGGAGCATGCGGGATGCACAACCTTGCGTAAGTTGTGCGCGGGGTTCCTCATTGTGCAAACGAAAGGGACCCGAATGTCAAATGTAGAACTCCAATTTTGAATAGTTTGGGAAGCATTTGGAGATCATTTAGGCTTCGGAAAATGCAAGTTCGGAAGCATCAATGTACGGAGCATGCGGGATGCACAACCTTGCGTAAGTTGTGCGCGGGGTTCCTCCTTGTGCAAACGAAAGGGACCCGAATGTCAAATGTAGAACTCCAATTTTGAATAGTTTGGGAAGCATTTGGGGATCATTTAGGCTTCGGAAAATGCAAGTTCGGAAGCACCAAGGTACGGAGCATGCGGGATGCACAACCTTGCGTAAGTTGTGCGCGGGGTTCCTCATTGTGCAAACGAAAGGGACCCGAATGTCAAATGTAGAACTCCAATTTTGAATAGTTTGGGAAGCATTTGGGGATCATTTAGGCTTCGGAAAATGCAAGTTCGGAAGCACCAAGGTACGGAGCATGCGGGATGCACAACCTTGCGTAAGTTGTGCGCGGGGTTCCTCATTGTGCAAACGAAAGGGACCCGAATGTCAAATGTAGAACTCCAATTTTGAATAGTTTGGGAAGCATTTGGAGATCATTTAGGCTTCGGAAAATGCAAGTTCGGAAGCATCAAGGTACGGAGCATGCGGGATGCACAACCTTGCGTAAGTTGTGCGCGGGGTTCCTCATTGTGCAAACGAAAGGGACCCGAACGTCAAATGTAGAACTCCAATTTTGAATAGTTTGGGAAGCATTTGGGGATCATTTAGGCTTCGGAAAATGCAAGTTCGGAAGCACCAAGGTACGGAGCATGCGGGATGCACAACCTTGCGTAAGTTGTGCGCGGGGTTCCTCATTGTGCAAACGAAAGGGACCCGAATGTCAAATGTAGAACTCCAATTTTGAATAGTTTGGGAAGCATTTGGAGATCATTTAGGCTTCGGAAAATGCAAGTTCGGAAGCATCAAGGTACGGAGCATGCGGGATGCACAACCTTGCGTAAGTTGTGCGCGGGGTTCCTCATTGTGCAAACGAAAGGGACCCGAATGTCAAATGTAGAACTCCAATTTTGAATAGTTTGGGAAGCATTTGGGGATCATTTAGGCTTCGGAAAATGCAAGTTCGGAAGCACCAAGGTACGGAGCATGCGGGATGCACAACCTTGCGTAAGTTGTGCGCGGGGTTCCTCCTTGTGCAAACGAAAGGGACCCGAATGTCAAATGTAGAACTCCAATTTTGAATAGTTTGGGAAGCATTTGGAGATCATTTAGGCTTCGGAAAATGCAAGTTCGGAAGCATCAAGGTACGGAGCATGCGGGATGCACAACCTTGCGTAAGTTGTGCGCGGGGTTCCTCATTGTGCAAACGAAAGGGACCCGAATGTCAAATGTAGAACTCCAATTTTGAATAGTTTGGGAAGCATTTGGAGATCATTTAGGCTTCGGAAAATGCAAGTTCGGAAGCATCAAGGTACGGAGCATGCGGGATGCACAACCTTGCGTAAGTTGTGCGCGGGGTTCCTCATTGTGCAAACGAAAGGGACCCGAATGTCAAATGTAGAACTCCAATTTTGAATAGTTTGGGAAGCATTTGGAGATCATTTAGGCTTCGGAAAATGCAAGTTCGGAAGCATCAATGTACGGAGCATGCGGGATGCACAACCTTGCGTAAGTTGTGCGCGGGGTTCCTCATTGTGCAAACGAAAGGGACCCGAATGTCAAATGTAGAACTCCAATTTTGAATAGTTTGGGAAGCATTTGGGGATCATTTAGGCTTCGGAAAATGCAAGTTCGGAAGCACCAAGGTACGGAGCATGCGGGATGCACAACCTTGCGTAAGTTGTGCGCGGGGTTCCTCCTTGTGCAAACGAAAGGGACCCGAATGTCAAATGTAGAACTCCAATTTTGAATAGTTTGGGAAGCATTTGGAGATCATTTAGGCTTCGGAAAATGCAAGTTCGGAAGCATCAATGTACGGAGCATGCGGGATGCACAACCTTGCGTAAGTTGTGCGCGGGGTTCCTCATTGTGCAAACGAAAGGGACCCGAATGTCAAATGTAGAACTCCAATTTTGAATAGTTTGGGAAGCATTTGGGGATCATTTAGGCTTCGGAAAATGCAAGTTCGGAAGCACCAAGGTACGGAGCATGCGGGATGGATGCACAACCTTGCGTAAGTTGTGCGCGGGGTTCCACATTGTGCAAACGAAAGGGACCCGAATGTCAAATGTAGAACTCCAATTTTGAATAGTTTGGGAAGCATTTGGGGATCATTTAGGCTTCGGAAAATGCAAGTTCGGAAGCACCAAGGTACGGAGCATGCGGGATGCACAACCTTGCATAAGTTGTGCGCGGGGTTCCTCCTTGTGCAAACGAAAGGGACCCGAATGTCAAATGTAGAACTCCAATTTTGAATAGTTTGGGAAGCATTTGGAGATCATTTAGGCTTCGGAAAATGCAAGTTCGGAAGCATCAATGTACGGAGCATGCGGGATGCACAACCTTGCGTAAGTTGTGCGCGGGGTTCCTCATTGTGCAAACGAAAGGGACCCGAATGTCAAATGTAGAACTCCAATTTTGAATAGTTTGGGAAGCATTTGGGGATCATTTAGGCTTCGGAAAATGCAAGTTCGGAAGCACCAAGGTACGGAGCATGCGGGATGCACAACCTTGCGTAAGTTGTGCGCGGGGTTCCTCATTGTGCAAACGAAAGGGACCCGAACGTCAAATGTAGAACTCCAATTTTGAATAGTTTGGGAAGCATTTGGGGATCATTTAGGCTTCGGAAAATGCAAGTTCGGAAGCACCAAGGTACGGAGCATGCGGGATGCACAACCTTGCGTAAGTTGTGCGCGGGGTTCCTCCTTGTGCAAACGAAAGGGACCCGAATGTCAAATGTAGAACTCCAATTTTGAATAGTTTGGGAAGCATTTGGAGATCATTTAGGCTTCGGAAAATGCAAGTTCGGAAGCATCAATGTACGGAGCATGCGGGATGCACAACCTTGCGTAAGTTGTGCGCGGGGTTCCTCATTGTGCAAACGAAAGGGACCCGAATGTCAAATGTAGAACTCCAATTTTGAATAGTTTGGGAAGCATTTGGGGATCATTTAGGCTTCGGAAAATGCAAGTTCGGAAGCACCAAGGTACGGAGCATGCGGGATGCACAACCTTGCGTAAGTTGTGCGCGGGGTTCCTCATTGTGCAAACGAAAGGGACCCGAATGTCAAATGTAGAACTCCAATTTTGAATAGTTTGGGAAGCATTTGGAGATCATTTAGGCTTCGGAAAATGCAAGTTCGGAAGCATCAAGGTACGGAGCATGCGGGATGCACAACCTTGCGTAAGTTGTGCGCGGGGTTCCTCATTGTGCAAACGAAAGGGACCCGAACGTCAAATGTAGAACTCCAATTTTGAATAGTTTGGGAAGCATTTGGGGATCATTTAGGCTTCGGAAAATGCAAGTTCGGAAGCATCAAGGTACGGAGCATGCGGGATGCACAACCTTGCGTAAGTTGTGCGCGGGGTTCCTCCTTGTGCAAACGAAAGGGACCCGAATGTCAAATGTAGAACTCCAATTTTGAATAGTTTGGGAAGCATTTGGAGATCATTTAGGCTTCGGAAAATGCAAGTTCGGAAGCATCAAGGTACGGAGCATGCGGGATGCACAACCTTGCGTAAGTTGTGCGCGGGGTTCCTCATTGTGCAAACGAAAGGGACCCGAATGTCAAATGTAGAACTCCAATTTTGAATAGTTTGGGAAGCATTTGGAGATCATTTAGGCTTCGGAAAATGCAAGTTCGGAAGCATCAAGGTACGGAGCATGCGGGATGCACAACCTTGCGTAAGTTGTGCGCGGGGTTCCTCATTGTGCAAACGAAAGGGACCCGAACGTCAAATGTAGAACTCCAATTTTGAATAGTTTGGGAAGCATTTGGGGATCATTTAGGCTTCGGAAAATGCAAGTTCGGAAGCACCAAGGTACGGAGCATGCGGGATGCACAACCTTGCGTAAGTTGTGCGCGGGGTTCCTCATTGTGCAAACGAAAGGGACCCGAATGTCAAATGTAGAACTCCAATTTTGAATAGTTTGGGAAGCATTTGGAGATCATTTAGGCTTCGGAAAATGCAAGTTCGGAAGCATCAATGTACGGAGCATGCGGGATGCACAACCTTGCGTAAGTTGTGCGCGGGGTTCCTCATTGTGCAAACGAAAGGGACCCGAATGTCAAATGTAGAACTCCAATTTTGAATAGTTTGGGAAGCATTTGGGGATCATTTAGGCTTCGGAAAATGCCAGTTCGGAAGCACCAAGGTACGGAGCATGCGGGATGCACAACCATGCGTACGTTGTGCGCGGGGTTCCACCTTGTGCAAACGAAAGGGACCCGAATGTCAAATGTAGAACTCCAATTTTGAATAGTTTGGGAAGCATTTGGAGATCATTTAGGCTTCGGAAAATGCAAGTTCGGAAGCATCAAGGTACGGAGCATGCGGGATGCACAACCTTGCGTAAGTTGTGCGCGGGGTTCCTCATTGTGCAAACGAAAGGGACCCGAATGTCAAATGTAGAACTCCAATTTTGAATAGTTTGGGAAGCATTTGGAGATCATTTAGGCTTCGGAAAATGCAAGTTCGGAAGCATCAAGGTACGGAGCATGCGGGATGCACAACCTTGCGTAAGTTGTGCGCGGGGTTCCTCATTGTGCAAACGAAAGGGACCCGAACGTCAAATGTAGAACTCCAATTTTGAATAGTTTGGGAAGCATTTGGGGATCATTTAGGCTTCGGAAAATGCAAGTTCGGAAGCACCAAGGTACGGAGCATGCGGGATGCACAACCTTGCGTAAGTTGTGCGCGGGGTTCCTCATTGTGCAAACGAAAGGGACCCGAATGTCAAATGTAGAACTCCAATTTTGAATAGTTTGGGAAGCATTTGGAGATCATTTAGGCTTCGGAAAATGCAAGTTCGGAAGCATCAAGGTACGGAGCATGCGGGATGCACAACCTTGCGTAAGTTGTGCGCGGGGTTCCTCATTGTGCAAACGAAAGGGACCCGAACGTCAAATGTAGAACTCCAATTTTGAATAGTTTGGGAAGCATTTGGGGATCATTTAGGCTTCGGAAAATGCAAGTTCGGAAGCACCAAGGTACGGAGCATGCGGGATGCACAACCTTGCGTAAGTTGTGCGCGGGGTTCCTCCTTGTGCAAACGAAAGGGACCCGAATGTCAAATGTAGAACTCCAATTTTGAATAGTTTGGGAAGCATTTGGAGATCATTTAGGCTTCGGAAAATGCAAGTTCGGAAGCATCAATGTACGGAGCATGCGGGATGCACAACCTTGCGTAAGTTGTGCGCGGGGTTCCTCATTGTGCAAACGAAAGGGACCCGAACGTCAAATGTAGAACTCCAATTTTGAATAGTTTGGGAAGCATTTGGGGATCATTTAGGCTTCGGAAAATGCAAGTTCGCAAGCACCAAGGTACGGAGCATGCATGATGCACAACCTTGCGTAAGTTGTACGCGGGGTTCCTCATTTTGCAAACGAAAGGGAAACAAATGTCAAATATGGAACTCCAATTTTGAAAAGTTTGGGAAGCATTTGGGGATCATTTAGGCTTCGGAAAATGCAAGTTCGGGAACATCAAGGTACGGAGCATGCGGGATGCACAACCATGCATAAGTTGTGCGCAGGGTTCCTCATTGTGCAAACGAAAGGGACCCGAATGTCAAATGTAGAACTCCAATTTTGAATAGTTTGGGAAGCATTTGGAGATCATTTAGGCTTCGGAAAATGCAAGTTCGGAAGCATCAATGTACGGAGCATGCGGGATGCACAACCTTGCGTAAGTTGTGCGCGGGGTTCCTCATTGTGCAAACGAAAGGGACCCGAATGTCAAATGTAGAACTCCAATTTTGAATAGTTTGGGAAGCATTTGGGGATCATTTAGGCTTCGGAAAATGCAAGTTCGGAAGCACCAAGGTACGGAGCATGCGGGATGCACAACCTTGCGTAAGTTGTGCGCGGGGTTCCTCATTTTGAAAACGAAAGGGAAACAAATGTCAAATTTGGAACTCCAATTTTGAATAGTTTGGGAAGCATTTGGGGATCATTTAGGCTTCGGAAAATGCAAGTTCGGAAGCACCAAGGTACGGAGCATGCAAGATGTACAACCTTGCGTAAGTTGTGCGCGGGGTTCCTCCTTGTGCAAACGAAAGGGACCCGAATGTCAAATGTAGAACTCCAATTTTGAATAGTTTGGGAAGCATTTGGAGATCATTTAGGCTTCGGAAAATGCAAGTTCGGAAGCATCAATGTACGGAGCATGCGGGATGCACAACCATGCGTAAGTTGTGCGCGGGGTTCCTCATTGTGCAAACGAAAGGGACCCGAATGTCAAATGTAGAACTCCAATTTTGAATAGTTTGGGAAGCATTTGGGGATCATTTAGGCTTCGGAAAATGCAAGTTCGGAAGCACCAAGGTACGGAGCATGCGGGATGCACAACCATGCGTAAGTTGTGCGCGGGGTTCCTCATTGTGCAAACGAAAGGGACCCGAATGTCAAATGTAGAACTCCAATTTTGAATAGTTTGGGAAGCATTTGGGGATCATTTAGGCTTCGGAAAATGCAAGTTCGGAAGCACCAAGGTACGGAGCATGCGGGATGCACAACCTTGCGTAAGTTGTGCGCGGGGTTCCTCATTGTGCAAACGAAAGGGACCCGAATGTCAAATGTAGAACTCCAATTTTGAATAGTTTGGGAAGCATTTGGAGATCATTTAGGCTTCGGAAAATGCAAGTTCGGAAGCATCAATGTACGGAGCATGCGGGATGCACAACCTTGCGTAAGTTGTGCGCGGGGTTCCTCATTGTGCAAACGAAAGGGACCCGAATGTCAAATGTAGAACTCCAATTTTGAATAGTTTGGGAAGCATTTGGGGATCATTTAGGCTTCGGAAAATGCAAGTTCGGAAGCACCAAGGTACGGAGCATGCGGGATGCACAACCTTGCGTAAGTTGTGCGCGGGGTTCCTCCTTGTGCAAACGAAAGGGACCCGAATGTCAAATGTAGAACTCCAATTTTGAATAGTTTGGGAAGCATTTGGAGATCATTTAGGCTTCGGAAAATGCAAGTTCGGAAGCATCAAGGTACGGAGCATGCGGGATGCACAACCTTGCGTAAGTTGTGCGCGGGGTTCCTCATTGTGCAAACGAAAGGGACCCGAATGTCAAATGTAGAACTCCAATTTTGAATAGTTTGGGAAGCATTTGGGGATCATTTAGGCTTCGGAAAATGCAAGTTCGGAAGCACCAAGGTACGGAGCATGCGGGATGCACAACCTTGCGTAAGTTGTGCGCGGGGTTCCTCATTGTGCAAACGAAAGGGACCCGAATGTCAAATGTAGAACTCCAATTTTGAATAGTTTGGGAAGCATTTGGGGATCATTTAGGCTTCGGAAAATGCAAGTTCGGAAGCACCAAGGTACGGAGCATGCGGGATGCACAACCTTGCATAAGTTGTGCGCGGGGTTCCTCCTTGTGCAAACGAAAGGGACCCGAATGTCAAATGTAGAACTCCAATTTTGAATAGTTTGGGAAGCATTTGGAGATCATTTAGGCTTCGGAAAATGCAAGTTCGGAAGCATCAATGTACGGAGCATGCGGGATGCACAACCTTGCGTAAGTTGTGCGCGGGGTTCCTCATTGTGCAAACGAAAGGGACCCGAATGTCAAATGTAGAACTCCAATTTTGAATAGTTTGGGAAGCATTTGGGGATCATTTAGGCTTCGGAAAATGCAAGTTCGGAAGCGCCAAGGTACGGAGCATGCGGGATGCACAACCTTGCGTAAGTTGTGCGCGGGGTTCCTCATTGTGCAAACGAAAGGGACCCGAATGTCAAATGTAGAACTCCAATTTTGAATAGTTTGGGAAGCATTTGGGGATCATTTAGGCTTCGGAAAATGCAAGTTCGGAAGCACCAAGGTACGGAGCATGCGGGATGCACAACCTTGCGTAAGTTGTGCGCGGGGTTCCTCATTGTGCAAAAGAAAGGGACCCGAACGTCAAACGTAGAACTCCAATTTAGAATAGTTTGGGAAGCATTTGGAGATCATTTAGGCTTCGGAAAATGCAAGTTCGGAAGCATCAAGGTACGGAGCATGCGGGATGCACAACCTTGCGTAAGTTGTGCGCGGGGTTCCTCATTGTGCACACGAAAGGGACTCGAATGTGAAATGTAGAACTCCAATTTTGAATAGTTTGGGAAGCATTTGGGGATCATTTAGGCTTCGGAAAATGCAAGTTCGGAAGCACCAAGGTACGGAGCATGCGGGATGCACAACCTTGCGTAAGTTGTGCGCGGGGTTCCTCATTGTGCAAACGAAATGGACCCGAATGTCAAATGTAGAACTCCAATTTTGAATAGTTTGGGAAGCATTTGGGGATCATTTAGGCTTCGGAAAATGCAAGTTCGGAAGCACCAAGGTACGGAGCATGCGGGATGCACAACCTTGCGTAAGTTGTGCGCGGGGTTCCTCCTTGTGCAAACGAAAGGGACCCGAATGTCAAATGTAGAACTCCAATTTTGAATAGTTTGGGAAGCATTTGGAGATCATTTAGGCTTCGGAAAATGCAAGTTCGGAAGCATCAAGGTACGGAGCATGCGGGATGCACAACCTTGCGTAAGTTGTGCGCGGGGTTCCTCATTGTGCAAACGAAAGGGACCCGAACGTCAAATGTAGAACTCCAATTTTGAATAGTTTGGGAAGCATTTGGGGATCATTTAGGCTTCGGAAAATGCAAGTTCGGAAGCACCAAGGTACGGAGCATGCGGGATGCACAACCTTGCGTAAGTTGTGCGCGGGGTTCCTCATTGTGCAAACGAAAGGGACCCGAATGTCAAATGTAGAACTCCAATTTTGAATAGTTTGGGAAGCATTTGGAGATCATTTAGGCTTCGGAAAATGCAAGTTCGGAAGCATCAATGTACGGAGCATGCGGGATGCACAACCTTGCGTAAGTTGTGCGCGGGGTTCCTCATTGTGCAAACGAAAGGGACCCGAATGTCAAATGTAGAACTCCAATTTTGAATAGTTTGGGAAGCATTTGGGGATCATTTAGGCTTCGGAAAATGCAAGTTCGGAAGCACCAAGGTACGGAGCATGCGGGATGCACAACCTTGCGTAAGTTGTGCGCGGGGTTCCTCATTGTGCAAACGAAAGGGACCCGAATGTCAAATGTAGAACTCCAATTTTGAATAGTTTGGGAAGCATTTGGGGATCATTTAGGCTTCGGAAAATGCAAGTTCGGAAGCACCAAGGTACGGAGCATGCGGGATGCACAACCTTGCGTAAGTTGTGCGCGGGGTTCCTCATTGTGCAAACGAAAGGGACCCGAATGTCAAATGTAGAACTCCAATTTTGAATAGTTTGGGAAGCATTTGGAGATCATTTAGGCTTCGGAAAATGCAAGTTCGGAAGCATCAATGTACGGAGCATGCGGGATGCACAACCTTGCGTAAGTTGTGCGCGGGGTTCCTCATTGTGCAAACGAAAGGGACCCGAATGTCAAATGTAGAACTCCAATTTTGAATAGTTTGGGAAGCATTTGGGGATCATTTAGGCTTCGGAAAATGCAAGTTCGGAAGCACCAAGGTACGGAGCATGCGGGATGCACAACCTTGCGTAAGTTGTGCGCGGGGTTCCTCATTGTGCAAACGAAAGGGACCCGAATGTCAAATGTAGAACTCCAATTTTGAATAGTTTGGGAAGCATTTGGGGATCATTTAGGCTTCGGAAAATGCAAGTTCGGAAGCACCAAGGTACGGAGCATGCGGGATGCACAACCTTGCATAAGTTGTGCGCGGGGTTCCTCATTGTGCAAACGAAAGGGACCCGAATGTCAAATGTAGAACTCCAATTTTGAATAGTTTGGGAAGCATTTGGAGATCATTTAGGCTTCGGAAAATGCAAGTTCGGAAGCATCAAGGTACGGAGCATGCGGGATGCACAACCTTGCGTAAGTTGTGCGCGGGGTTCCTCATTGTGCAAACGAAAGGGACCCGAATGTCAAATGTAGAACTCCAATTTTGAATAGTTTGGGAAGCATTTGGAGATCATTTAGGCTTCGGAAAATGCAAGTTCGGAAGCATCAAGGTACGGAGCATGCGGGATGCACAACCTTGCGTAAGTTGTGCGCGGGGTTCCTCATTGTGCAAACGAAAGGGACCCGAACGTCAAATGTAGAACTCCAATTTTGAATAGTTTGGGAAGCATTTGGGGATCATTTAGGCTTCGGAAAATGCAAGTTCGGAAGCACCAAGGTACGGAGCATGCGGGATGCACAACCTTGCGTAAGTTGTGCGCGGGGTTCCTCATTGTGCAAACGAAAGGGACCCGAATGTCAAATGTAGAACTCCAATTTTGAATAGTTTGGGAAGCATTTGGAGATCATTTAGGCTTCGGAAAATGCAAGTTCGGAAGCATCAATGTACGGAGCATGCGGGATGCACAACCTTGCGTAAGTTGTGCGCGGGGTTCCTCATTGTGCAACGAAAGGGACCCGAATGTCAAATGTAGAACTCCAATTTTGAATAGTTTGGGAAGCATTTGGGGATCATTTAGGCTTCGGAAAATGCAAGTTCGGAAGCACCAAGGTACGGAGCATGCGGGATGCACAACCTTGCGTAAGTTGTGCGCGGGGTTCCTCATTGTGCAAACGAAAGGGACCCGAATGTCAAATGTAGAACTCCAATTTTGAATAGTTTGGGAAGCATTTGGAGATCATTTAGGCTTCGGAAAATGCAAGTTCGGAAGCATCAATGTACGGAGCATGCGGGATGCACAACCTTGCGTAAGTTGTGCGCGGGGTTCCTCATTGTGCAAACGAAAGGGACCCGAATGTCAAATGTAGAACTCCAATTTTGAATAGTTTGGGAAGCATTTGGAGATCATTTAGGCTTCGGAAAATGCAAGTTCGGAAGCATCAAGGTACGGAGCATGCGGGATGCACAACCTTGCGTAAGTTGTGCGCGGGGTTCCTCATTGTGCAAACGAAAGGGACCCGAATGTCAAATGTAGAACTCCAATTTTGAATAGTTTGGGAAGCATTTGGGGATCATTTAGGCTTCGGAAAATGCAAGTTCGGAAGCACCAAGGTACGGAGCATGCGGGATGCACAACCTTGCGTAAGTTGTGCGCGGGGTTCCTCATTGTGCAAACGAAAGGGACCCGAATGTCAAATGTAGAACTCCAATTTTGAATAGTTTGGGAAGCATTTGGAGATCATTTAGGCTTCGGAAAATGCAAGTTCGGAAGCACCAAGGTACGGAGCATGCGGGATGCACAACCTTGCATAAGTTGCGCGCGAGGTTCCTCATTGTACAAACGAATGGGACCCGAATGTCAAATGTAGAACTCCAATTTTGAATAGTTTGGGAAGCATTTGGAGATCATTTAGGCTTCGGAAAATGCAAGTTCGGAAGCACCAAGGTACGGAGCATGCGGGATGCACAACCTTGCGTAAGTTGTGCGCGGGGTTCCTCATTGTGCAAACGAAAGGGACCCGAATGTCAAATGTAGAACTCCAATTTTGAATAGTTTGGGAAGCATTTGGGGATCATTTAGGCTTCGGAAAATGCAAGTTCGGAAGCACCAAGGTTCGGAGCATGCGGGATGCACAACCTTGCGTAGGTTGTGCGCGGGGTTCCTCCTTGTGCAAACGAAAGGGACCCGAATGTCAAATGTAGAACTCCAATTTTGAATAGTTTGGGAAGCATTTGGGGATCATTTAGGCTTCGGAAAATGCAAGTTCGGAAGCACCAAGGTACGGAGCATGCGGGATGCACAACCTTGCGTAAGTTGTGCGCGGGGTTCCTCATTGTGCAAACGAAAGGGACCCGAATGTCAAATGTAGAACTCCAATTTTGAATAGTTTGGGAAGCATTTGGAGATCATTTAGGCTTCGGAAAATGCAAGTTCGGAAGCATCAATGCACGGAGCATGCGGGATGCACAACCTTGCGTAAGTTGTGCGCGGGGTTCCTCATTGTGCAAACGAAAGGGACCCGAATGTCAAATGTAGAACTCCAATTTTGAATAGTTTGGGAAGCATTTGGGGATCATTTAGGCTTCGGAAAATGCAAGTTCGGAAGCACCAAGGTACGGAGCATGCGGGATGCACAACCTTGCGTAAGTTGTGCGCGGGGTTCCTCATTGTGCAAACGGAAGGGACCCGAATGTCAAATGTAGAACTCCAATTTTGAATAGTTTGGGAAGCATTTGGAGATCATTTAGGCTTCGGAAAATGCAAGTTCGGAAGCACCAAGGTACGGAGCATGCGGGATGCACAACCTTGCATAAGTTGTGCGCGGGGTTCCTCTTTGTGCAAACGAAAGGGACCCGAATGTCAAATGTAGAACTCCAATATTGAATAGTTTGGGAAGCATTTGGAGATCATTTAAGCTTCGGAAAATGCAAGTTCGGAAGCACCAAGGTACGGAGCATGCGGGATGCACAACCTTGCATAAGTTGCGCGCGAGGTTCCTCATTGTACAAACGAATGGGACCCGAATGTCAAATGTAGAACTCCAATTTTGAATAGTTTGGGAAGCATTTGGAGATCATTTAGGCTTCGGAAAATGCAAGTTCGGAAGCATCAATGTACGGAGCATGCGGGATGCACAACCTTGCGTAAGTTGTGCGCGGGGTTCCTCATTGTGCAAACGAAAGGGACCCGAATGTCAAATGTAGAACTCCAATTTTGAATAGTTTGGGAAGCATTTGGGGATCATTTAGGCTTCGGAAAATGCAAGTTCGGAAGCACCAAGGTACGGAGCATGCGGGATGCACAACCTTGCGTAGGTTGTGCGCGGGGTTCCTCCTTGTGCAAACGAAAGGGACCCGAATGTCAAATGTAGAACTCCAATTTTGAATAGTTTGGGAAGCATTTGGAGATCATTTAGGCTTCGGAAAATGCAAGTTCGGAAGCATCAATGTACGGAGCATGCGGGATGCACAACCTTGCGTAAGTTGTGCGCGGGGTTCCTCATTGTGCAAACGAAAGGGACCCGAATGTCAAATGTAGAACTCCAATTTTGAATAGTTTGGGAAGCATTTGGAGATCATTTAGGCTTCGGAAAATGCAAGTTCGGAAGCATCAATGTACGGAGCATGCGGGATGCACAACCTTGCGTAAGTTGTGCGCGGGGTTCCTCATTGTGCAAACGAAAGGGACCCGAATGTCAAATGTAGAACTCCAATTTTGAATAGTTTGGGAAGCATTTGGGGATCATTTAGGCTTCGGAAAATGCAATTTCGGAAGCACCAAGGTACGGAGCATGCGGGATGCACAACCTTGCGTAAGTTGTGCGCGGGGTTCCTCATTGTGCAACGAAAGGGACCCGAATGTCAAATGTAGAACTCCAATTTTGAATAGTTTGGGAAGCATTTGGGGATCATTTCGGCTTCGGAAAATGCAAGTTCGGAAGCACCAAGGTACGGAGCATGCGGGATGCACAACCTTGCATAAGTTGTGCGCGAGGTTCCTCCTTGTGCAAACGAGAGGGACCCGAATGTCAAATGTAGAACTCCAATTTTGAATAGTTTGGGAAGCATTTGGAGATCATTTAGGCTTCGGAAAATGCAAGTTCGGAAGCATCAATGTACGGAGCATGCGGGATGCACAACCTTGCGTAAGTTGTGCGCGGGGTTCCTCATTGTGCAAACGAAAGGGACCCGAATGTCAAATGTAGAACTCCAATTTTGAATAGTTTGGGAAGCATTTGGGGATCATTTAGGCTTCGGAAAATGCAATTTCGGAAGCACCAAGGTACGGAGCATGCGGGATGCACAACCTTGCGTAAGTTGTGCGCGGGGTTCCTCATTGTGCAAACGAAAGGGACCCGAATGTCAAATGTAGAACTCCAATTTTGAATAGTTTGGGAAGCATTTGGGGATCATTTAGGCTTTGGAAAATGCAAGTTCAAAAGCCCCAAGGTACGGAGCATGCGGGATGCACAACCTTGCGTAAGTTGTGCGCGGGGTTCCTCATTGTGCAAACGAAAGGGACCCGAATGTCAAATGTAGAACTCCAATTTTGAATAGTTTGGGAAGCATTTGGAGATCATTTAGGCTTCGGAAAATGCAAGTTCGGAAGCATCAATGTACGGAGCATGCGGGATGCACAACCTTGCGTAAGTTGTGCGCGGGGTTCCTCATTGTGCAAACGAAAGGGACCCGAATGTCAAATGTAGAACTCCAATTTTGAATAGTTTGGGAAGCATTTGGGGATCATTTAGGCTTCGGAAAATGCAAGTTCGGAAGCACCAAGGTACGGAGCATGCGGGATGCACAACCATGCGTAAGTTGTGCGCGGGGTTCCTCATTGTGCAAACGAAAGGGACCCGAATGTCAAATGTAGAACTCCAATTTTGAATAGTTTGGGAAGCATTTGGAGATCATTTAGGCTTCGGAAAATGCAAGTTCGGAAGCATCAATGTACGGAGCATGCGGGATGCACAACCTTGCGTAAGTTGTGCGCGGGGTTCCTCATTGTGCAAACGAAAGGGACCCGAATGTCAAATGTAGAACTCCAATTTTGAATAGTTTGGGAAGCATTTGGGGATCATTTAGGCTTCGGAAAATGCAAGTTCGGAAGCACCAAGGTACGGAGCATGCGGGATGCACAACCTTGCGTAAGTTGTGCGCGGGGTTCCTCCTTGTGCAAACGAAAGGGACCCGAATGTCAAATGTAGAACTCCAATTTTGAATAGTTTGGGAAGCATTTGGAGATCATTTAGGCTTCGGAAAATGCAAGTTCGGAAGCATCAATGTACGGAGCATGCGGGATGCACAACCTTGCGTAAGTTGTGCGCGGGGTTCCTCATTGTGCAAACGAAAGGGACCCGAATGTCAAATGTAGAACTCCAATTTTGAATAGTTTGGGAAGCATTTGGAGATCATTTAGGCTTCGGAAAATGCAAGTTCGGAAGCATCAATGTACGGAGCATGCGGGATGCACAACCTTGCGTAAGTTGTGCGCGGGGTTCCTCATTGTGCAAACGAAAGGGACCCGAATGTCAAATGTAGAACTCCAATTTTGAATAGTTTGGGAAGCATTTGGAGATCATTTAGGCTTCGGAAAATGCAAGTTCGGAAGCACCAAGGTTCGGAGCATGCGGGATGCACAACCTTGCGTAAGTTGTGCGCGGGGTTCCTCATTGTGCAAACGAAAGGGACCCGAATGTCAAATGTAGAACTCCAATATTGAATAGTTTGGGAAGCATTTGGAGATCATTTAAGCTTCGGAAAATGCAAGTTCGGAAGCACCAAGGTACGGAGCATGCGGGATGCACAACCTTGCATAAGTTGCGCGCGAGGTTCCTCACTGTACAAACGAATGGGACCCGAATGTCAAATGTAGAACTCCAATTTTGAATAGTTTGGGAAGCATTTGGAGATCATTTTGGCTTCGGAATATGCAAGTTCGGAAGCACCAAGGTACGGAGCATGCGGGATGCACAACCTTGCGTAAGTTGTGCGCGGGGTTCCTCATTGTGCAAACGAAAGGGACCCGAATGTCAAATGTAGAACTCCAATTTTGAATAGTTTGGGAAGCATTTGGAGATCATTTAGGCTTCGGAAAATGCAAGTTCGGAAGCACCAAGGTACGGAGCATGCGGGATGCACAACCTTGCGTAAGTTGTGCGCGGGGTTCCTCATTGTGCAACGAAAGGGACCCGAATGTCAAATGTAGAACTCCAATTTTGAATAGTTTGGGAAGCATTTGGGGATCATTTCGGCTTTGGAAAATGCAAGTTCGGAAGCACCAAGGTACGGAGCATGCGGGATGCACAACCTTGCATAAGTTGTGCGCGAGGTTCCTCATTGTGCAAACGAGAGGGACCCGAATGTCAAATGTAGAACTCCAATTTTGAATAGTTTGGGAAGCATTTGGAGATCATTTAGGCTTCGGAAAATGCAAGTTCGGAAGCATCAATGTACGGAGCATGCGGGATGCACAACCTTGCGTAAGTTGTGCGCGGGGTTCCTCATTGTGCAAACGAAAGGGACCCGAATGTCAAATGTAGAACTCCAATTTTGAATAGTTTGGGAAGCATTTGGGGATCATTTAGGCTTCGGAAAATGCAATTTCGGAAGCACCAAGGTACGGAGCATGCGGGATGCACAACCTTGCGTAAGTTGTGCGCGGGGTTCCACATTGTGCAAACGAAAGGGACCCGAATGTCAAATGTAGAACTCCAATTTTGAATAGTTTGGGAAGCATTTGGGGATCATTTAGGCTTCGGAAAATGCAAGTTCGGAAGCACCAAGGTACGGAGCATGCGGGATGCACAACCTTGCATAAGTTGTGCGCGAGGTTCCTCATTGTGCAAACGAGAGGGACCCGAATGTCAAATGTAGAACTCCAATTTTGAATAGTTTGGGAAGCATTTGGAGATCATTTAGGCTTCGGAAAATGCAAGTTCGGAAGCATCAATGTACGGAGCATGCGGGATGCACAACCTTGCGTAAGTTGTGCGCGGGGTTCCACACTGTGCAAATGAAAGGGACCCGAATGTCAAATGTAGAACTCCAATTTTGAATAGTTTGGGAAGCATTTGGGGATCATTTAGGCTTCGGAAAATGCAACTTCGGAAGCACCACGATACGGAGCATGCGGGATGCACAACCTTGCGTAAGTTGTGCGCGGGGTTCCACATTGTGCAAACGAAAGGGACCCGAATGTCAAATGTAGAACTCCAATTTTGAATAGTTTGGGAAGCATTTGGGGATCATTTAGGCTTTGGAAAATGCAAGTTCGGAAGCACCAAGGTACGGAGCATGCGGGATGCACAACCTTGCGTAAGTTGTGCGCGCGGTTCCTCATTGTGCAAACGAAAGGGACCCGAATGTCAAATGTAGAACTCCAATTTTGAATAGTTTGGGAAGCATTTGGAGATCATTTAGGCTTCGGAAAATGCAAGTTCGGAAGCATCAATGTACGGAGCATGCGGGATGCACAACCTTGCGTAAGTTGTGCGCGGGGTTCCTCATTGTGCAAACGAAAGGGACCCGAATGTCAAATGTAGAACTCCAATTTTGAATAGTTTGGGAAGCATTTGGGGATCATTTAGGCTTCGGAAAATGCAATTTCGGAAGCACCAAGGTACGGAGCATGCGTGATGCACAACCTTGCGTAAGTTGTGCGCGGGGTTCCTCATTGTGCAACGAAAGGGACCCGAATGTCAAATGTAGAACTCCAATTTTGAATAGTTTGGGAAGCATTTGGGGATCATTTAGGCTTCGGAAAATGCAAGTTCGGAAGCACCAAGGTACGGAGCATGCGGGATGCACAACCTTGCATAAGTTGTGCGCGGGGTTCCTCATTGTGCAAACGAGAGGGACCCGAATGTCAAATGTAGAACTCCAATTTTGAATAGTTTGGGAAGCATTTGGAGATCATTTAGGCTTCGGAAAATGCAAGTTCGGAAGCACCAAGGTACGGAGCATGCGGGATGCACAACCTTGCGTAAGTTGTGCGCGGGGTTCCTCATTGTGCAACGAAAGGGACCCGAATGTCAAATGTAGAACTCCAATTTTGAATAGTTTGGGAAGCATTTGGGGATCATTTAGGCTTCGGAAAATGCAAGTTCGGAAGCACCAAGGTACGGAGCATGCGGGATGCACAACCTTGCGTAAGTTGTGCGCGGGGTTCCTCATTGTGCAAACGAAAGGGACCCGAATGTCAAATGTAGAACTCCAATTTTGAATAGTTTGGGAAGCATTTGGAGATCATTTAGGCTTCGGAAAATGCAAGTTCGGAAGCATCAATGTACGGAGCATGCGGGATGCACAACCTTGCGTAAGTTGTGCGCGGGGTTCCTCATTGTGCAAACGAAAGGGACCCGAATGTCAAATGTAGAACTCCAATTTTGAATAGTTTGGGAAGCATTTGGGGATCATTTAGGCTTCGGAAAATGCAAGTTCGGAAGCACCAAGGTACGGAGCATGCGGGATGCACAGCCTTGCGTAAGTTGTGCGCGGGTTCCTCATTGTGCAAACGAAAGGGACCCGAATGTCAAATGTAGAACTCCAATTTTGAATAGTTTGGGAAGCATTTGGGGATCATTTAGGCTTCGGAAAATGCAAGTTCGGAAGCACCAAGGTACGGAGCATGCGGGATGCACAACCTTGCATAAGTTGTGCGCGAGGTTCCTCATTGTGCAAACGAGAGGGACCCGAATGTCAAATGTAGAACTCCAATTTTGAATAGTTTGGGAAGCATTTGGAGATCATTTTGGCTTCGGAAAATGCAAGTTCGGAAGCATCAATGTACGGAGCATGCGGGATGCACAACCTTGCGTAAGTTGTGCGCGGGGTTCCTCATTGTGCAAACGAAAGGGACCCGAATGTCAAATGTAGAACTCCAATTTTGAATAGTTTGGGAAGCATTTGGGGATCATTTCGGCTTTGGAAAATGCAAGTTCGGAAGCACCAAGGTACGGAGCATGCGGGATGCACAACCTTGCATAAGTTGTGCGCGAGGTTCCTCCTTGTGCAAACGAGAGGGACCCGAATGTCAAATGTAGAACTCCAATTTTGAATAGTTTGGGAAGCATTTGGAGATCATTTAGGCTTCGGAAAATGCAAGTTCGGAAGCATCAATGTACGGAGCATGCGGGATGCACAACCTTGCGTAAGTTGTGCGCGGGGTTCCTCATTGTGCAAACGAAAGGGACCCGAATGTCAAATGTAGAACTCCAATTTTGAATAGTTTGGGAAGCATTTGGAGATCATTTTGGCTTCGGAAAATGCAAGTTCGGAAGCATCAATGTACGGAGCATGCGGGATGCACAACCTTGCGTAAGTTGTGCGCGGGGTTCCTCATTGTGCAAACGAAAGGGACCCGAATGTCAAATGTAGAACTCCAATTTTGAATAGTTTGGGAAGCATTTGGGTATCATTTGGGCTTCGGAAAAAGCAATTTCGGAAGCACCAAGGTACGGAGCATGCGGAATGCACAACCTTGCG
The DNA here is from genome assembly GCA_029817715.1 of Melastoma dodecandrum. Classification (NCBI taxonomy): domain Eukaryota; kingdom Viridiplantae; phylum Streptophyta; class Magnoliopsida; order Myrtales; family Melastomataceae; genus Melastoma; species Melastoma dodecandrum. Next base: position 46,768 of record JARUPY010000148.1, on the reverse strand, counting down.
TAAGTTGTGCGCGGGGTTCCTCATTGTGCAACGAAAGGGACCCGAATGTCAAATGTAGAACTCCAATTTTGAATAGTTTGGGAAGCATTTGGGGATCATTTCGGCTTTGGAAAATGCAAGTTCGGAATCACCAAGGTACGGAGCATGCGGGATGCACAACCTTGCATAAGTTGTGCGCGAGGTTCCTCATTGTGCAAACGAGAGGGACCCGAATGTCAAATGTAGAACTCCAATTTTGAATAGTTTGGGAAGCATTTGGAGATCATTTAGGCTTCGGAAAATGCAAGTTCGGAAGCATCAATGTACGGAGCATGCGGGATGCACAACCTTGCGTAAGTTGTGCGCGGGGTTCCTCATTGTGCAACGAAAGGGACCCGAATGTCAAATGTAGAACTCCAATTTTGAATAGTTTGGGAAGCATTTGGGGATCATTTAGGCTTCGGAAAATGCAATTTCGGAAGCACCAAGGTACGGAGCATGCGGGATGCACAACCTTGCGTAAGTTGTGCGCGGGGTTCCTCATTGTGCAAACGAAAGGGACCCGAATGCTAAATGTAGAACTCCAATTTTGAATAGTTTGGGAAGCATTTGGAGATCATTTAGGCTTCGGAAAATGCAAGTTCGGAAGCATCAATGTACGGAGCATGCGGGATGCACAACCTTGCGTAAGTTGTGCGCGGGGTTCCTCATTGTGCAAACGAAAGGGACCCGAATGTCAAATGTAGAACTCCAATTTTGAATAGTTTGGGAAGCATTTGGGGATCATTTAGGCTTCGGAAAATGCAATTTCGGAAGCACCAAGGTACGGAGCATGCGGGATGCACAACCTTGCGTAAGTTGTGCGTGAGGTTCCTCATTGTGCAACGAAAGGGACCCGAATGTCAAATGTAGAACTCCAATTTTGAATAGTTTGGGAAGCATTTGGGGATCATTTCGGCTTTGGAAAATGCAAGTTCGGAAGCACCAAGGTACGGAGCATGCGGGATGCACAACCTTGCATAAGTTGTGCGCGAGGTTCCTTCTTGGGCAAACGAGAGGGTCCCGAATGTCAAATGTAGAACTCCAATTTTGAATAGTTTGGGAAGCATTTGGAGATCATTTAGGCTTCGGAAAATGCAATTTCGGAAGCATCAATGTACGGAGCATGCGGGATGCACAACCTTGCGTAAGTTGTGCGCAGGGTTCCTCATTGTGCAAACGAAAGGGACCCGAATGCCAAATGTAGAACTCCAATTTTGAATAGTTTGGGAAGCATTTGGAGATCATTTAGGCTTCGGAAAATGCAAGTTCGGAAGCATCAATGTACGGAGCATGCGGGATGCACAACCTTGCGTAAGTTGTGCGCGGGGTTCCTCATTGTGCAACGAAAGGGACCCGAATGTCAAATGTAGAACTCCAATTTTGAATAGTTTGGGAAGCATTTGGGGATCATTTAGGCTTCGGAAAATGCAATTTCGGAAGCACCAAGGTACGGAGCATGCGGGATGCACAACCTTGCGTAAGTTGTGCGCGGGGTTCCTCATTGTGCAAACGAAAGGGACCCGAATGCTAAATGTAGAACTCCAATTTTGAATAGTTTGGGAAGCATTTGGAGATCATTTAGGCTTCGGAAAATGCAAGTTCGGAAGCATCAATGTACGGAGCATGCGGGATGCACAACCTTGCGTAAGTTGTGCGCGGGGTTCCTCATTGTGCAAACGAAAGGGACCCGAATGCCAAATGTAGAACTCCAATTTTGAATAGTTTGGGAAGCATTTGGGGATCATTTAGGCTTCGGAAAATGCAATTTCGGAAGCACCAAGGTACGGAGCATGCGGGATGCACAACCTTGCGTAAGTTGTGCGCGGGGTTCCTCATTGTGCAAACGAAAGGGACCCGAATGTCAAATGTAGAACTCCAATTTTGAATAGTTTGGGAAGCATTTGGAGATCATTTAGGCTTCGGAAAATGCAAGTTCGGAAGCATCAATGTACGGAGCATGCGGGATGCACAACCTTGCGTAAGTTGTGCGCGGGGTTCCTCATTGTGCAAACGAAAGGGACCCGAATGTCAAATGTAGAACTCCAATTTTGAATAGTTTGGGAAGCATTTGGAGATCATTTTGGCTTCGGAAAATGCAAGTTCGGAAGCATCAATGTACGGAGCATGCGGGATGCACAACCTTGCGTAAGTTGTGCGCGGGGTTCCTCATTGTGCAAACGAAAGGGACCCGAATGTCAAATGTAGAACTCCAATTTTGAATAGTTTGGGAAGCATTTGGGGATCATTTAGGCTTCGGAAAATGCGATTTCGGAAGCACCAAGGTACGGAGCATGCGGGATGCACAACCATGCGTAAGTTGTGCGCGGGGTTCCTCATTGTGCAAACGAAAGGGACCCGAATGCCAAATGTAGAACTCCAATTTTGAATAGTTTGGGAAGCATTTGACATTCGGGTCCCTTTCGTTTGCACAATGAGGAACCCCGCGCACAACTTACGCAAGGTTGTGCATCCCGCATGCTCCGTACCTTGGTGCTTCCGAAATTGCATTTTCCGAAGCCTAAATGATCCCCAAATGCTTCCCAAACTATTCAAAATTGGAGTTCTACATTTGGCATTCGGGTCCCTTTCGTTTGCACAATGAGGAACCCCGCGCACAACTTACGCAAGGTTGTGCATCCCGCATGCTCCGTACATTGATGCTTCCGAACTTGCATTTTCCGAAGCCTAAATGATCTCCAAATGCTTCCCAAACTATTCAAAATTGGAGTTCTACATTTAGCATTCGGGTCCCTTTCGTTTGCACAATGAGGAACCCCGCGCACAACTTACGCAAGGTTGTGCATCCCGCATGCTCCGTACCTTGGTGCTTCCGAAATTGCATTTTCCGAAGCCCAAATGATCCCCAAATGCTTCCCAAACTATTCAAAATTGGAGTTCTACATTTGACATTCGGGTCCCTTTCGTTTGCACAATGAGGAACCCCGCGCACAACTTACGCAAGGTTGTGCATCCCGCATGCTCCGTACATTGATGCTTCCGAACTTGCATTTTCCGAAGCCTAAATGATCTCCAAATGCTTCCCAAACTATTCAAAATTGGAGTTCTACATTTGACATTCGGGTCCCTCTCGTTTGCACACGGAGGAACCTCGCGCACAACTTATGCAAGGTTGTGCATCCCGCATGCTCCGTACCTTGGTGATTCCGAACTTGCATTTTCCAAAGCCGAAATGATCCCCAAATGCTTCCCAAACTATTCAAAATTGGAGTTCTACATTTGACATTCGGGTCCCTTTCGTTGCACAATGAGGAACCCCGCGCACAACTTACGCAAGGTTGTGCATCCCGCATGCTCCGTACCTTGGTGCTTCCGAACTTGCATTTTCCGAAGCCTAAATGATCCCCAAATGCTTCCCAAACTATTCAAAATTGGAGTTCTACATTTGGCATTCGGGTCCCTTTCGTTTGCACAATGAGGAACCCCGCGCACAACTTACGCAAGGTTGTGCATCCCGCATGCTCCGTACCTTGGTGCTTCCGAACTTGCATTTTCCGAAGCCTAAATGATCCCCAAATGCTTCCCAAACTATTCAAAATTGGAGTTCTACATTTGACATTCGGGTCCCTTTCGTTTGCACAATGAGGAACCCCGCGCACAACTTACGCAAGGTTGTGCATCCCGCATGCTCCGTACATTGATGCTTCCGAACTTGCATTTTCCGAAGCCTAAATGATCTCCAAATGCTTCCCAAACTATTCAAAATTGGAGTTCTACATTTGACATTCGGGTCCCTTTCGTTTGCACAATGAGGAACCTCGCGCACTACTTACGCAAGGTTGAGCATCACGCATGCTCCGTACCTTGGTGCTTCCGAACTTGCATTTTCCGAAGCCGAAATGATCCCCAAATGCTTCCCAAACTATTCAAAATTGGAGTTCTACATTTGACATTCGGGTCCCTTTCGTTTGCACAATGAGGAACCCCGCGCACAACTTACGCAAGGTTGTGCATCCCGCATGCTCCGTACCTTGGTGCTTCCGAACTTGCATTTTCCGAAGCCTAAATGATCCCCAAATGCTTCCCAAACTATTCAAAATTGGAGTTCTACATTTGACATTCGGGTCCCTTTCGTTTGCACAATGAGGAACCGCGCGCACAACTTACGCAAGGTTGTGCATCCCGCATGCTCCGTACATTGATGCTTCCGAACTTGCATTTTCCGAAGCCTAAATGATCTCCAAATGCTTCCCAAACTATTCAAAATTGGAGTTCTACATTTGACATTCGGGTCCCTTTCGTTTGCACAATGAGGAACCCCGCGCACAACTTACGCAAGGTTGTGCATCCCGCATGCTCCGTACCTTGGTGCTTCCGAACTTGCATTTTCCGAAGCCTAAATGATCCCCAAATGCTTCCCAAACTATTCAAAATTGGAGTTCTACATTTGACATTCGGGTCCCTTTCGTTTGCACAATGAGGAACCGCGCGCACAACTTACGCAAGGTTGTGCATCCCGCATGCTCCGTACCTTGGTGCTTCCGAACTTGCATTTTCCGAAGCCGAAATGATCCCCAAATGCTTCCCAAACTATTCAAAATTGGAGTTCTACATTTGACATTCGGGTCCCTTTCGTTTGCACAATGAGGAACCCCGCGCACAACTTACGCAAGGTTGTGCATCCCGCATGCTCCGTACCTTGGTGCTTCCGAAATTGCATTTTCCGAAGCCTAAATGATCCCCAAATGCTTCCCAAACTATTCAAAATTGGAGTTCTACATTTGGCATTCGGGTCCCTTTCGTTTGCACAATGAGGAACCCCGCGCACAACTTACGCAAGGTTGTGCATCCCGCATGCTCCGTACATTGATGCTTCCGAACTTGCATTTTCCGAAGCCTAAATGATCTCCAAATGCTTCCCAAACTATTCAAAATTGGAGTTCTACATTTGACATTCGGGTCCCTTTCGTTTGCACAATGAGGAACCCCGCGCACAACTTACGCAAGGTTGTGCATCCCGCATGCTCCGTACCTTGGTGCTTCCGAACTTGCATTTTCCGAAGCCGAAATGATCCCCAAATGCTTCCCAAACTATTCAAAATTGGAGTTCTACATTTGACATTCGGGTCCCTTTCGTTGCACAATGAGGAACCCCGCGCACAACTTACGCAAGGTTGTGCATCCCGCATGTTCCGTACCTTGGTGCTTCCGAAATTGCATTGTCCGAAGCCTAAATGATCCCCAAATGCTTCCCAAACTATTCAAAATTGGAGTTCTACATTTGGCATTCGGGTCCCTTTCGTTTGCACAATGAGGAACCCCGCGCACAACTTACGCAAGGTTGTGCATCCCGCATGCTCCGTACATTGATGCTTCCGAACTTGCATTTTCCGAAGCCTAAATGATCTCCAAATGCTTCCCAAACTATTCAAAATTGGAGTTCTACATTTAGCATTCGGGTCCCTTTCGTTTGCACAATGAGGAACCCCGCGCACAACTTACGCAAGGTTGTGCATCCCGCATGCTCCGTACCTTGGTGCTTCCGAAATTGCATTTTCCGAAGCCCAAATGATCCCCAAATGCTTCCCAAACTATTCAAAATTGGAGTTCTACATTTGACATTCGGGTCCCTTTCGTTTGCACAATGAGGAACCCCGCGCACAACTTACGCAAGGTTGTGCATCCCGCATGCTCCGTACATTGATGCTTCCGAACTTGCATTTTCCGAAGCCTAAATGATCTCCAAATGCTTCCCAAACTATTCAAAATTGGAGTTCTACATTTGACATTCGGGTCCCTCTCGTTTGCACACGGAGGAACCTCGCGCACAACTTATGCAAGGTTGTGCATCCCGCATGCTCCGTACCTTGGTGATTCCGAACTTGCATTTTCCAAAGCCGAAATGATCCCCAAATGCTTCCCAAACTATTCAAAATTGGAGTTCTACATTTGACATTCGGGTCCCTTTCGTTGCACAATGAGGAACCCCGCGCACAACTTACGCAAGGTTGTGCATCCCGCATGCTCCGTACCTTGGTGCTTCCGAACTTGCATTTTCCGAAGCCTAAATGATCCCCAAATGCTTCCCAAACTATTCAAAATTGGAGTTCTACATTTAGCATTCGGGTCCCTTTCGTTTGCACAATGAGGAACCCCGCGCACAACTTACGCAAGGTTGTGCATCCCGCATGCTCCGTACATTGATGCTTCCGAACTTGCATTTTCCGAAGCCTAAATGATCTCCAAATGCTTCCCAAACTATTCAAAATTGGAGTTCTACATTTGACATTCGGGTCCCTTTCGTTTGCACAATGAGGAACCCCGCGCACAACTTACGCAAGGTTGTGCATCCCGCATGCTCCGTACCTTGGTGCTTCCGAACTTGCATTTTCCGAAGCCTAAATGATCCCCAAATGCTTCCCTAACTATTCAAAATAGGAGTTCTACATTTGACATTCGGATCCCTTTCGTTTGCACAAGGAGGAACCGCGCGCCCAACTTACGCAAGGTTGTGCATCCCGCATGCTCCGTACATTGATGCTTCCGAACTTGCATTTTCCGAAGCCTAAATGATCTCCAAATGCTTCCCAAACTATTCAAAATTGGAGTTCTACATTTGACATTCGGGTCCCTTTCGTTTGCACAATGAGGAACCCCGCGCACAACTTACGCAAGGTTGGGCATCCCGCATGCTCCGTACCTTGGTGCTTCCGAACTTGCATTTTCCGAAGCCTAAATGATCCCCAAATGCTTCCCAAACTATTCAAAATTGGAGTTCTACATTTGACATTCGGGTCCCTTTCGTTTGCACAAGGAGGAACCCCGCGCACAACTTACGCAAGGTCGGGCATCCCGCATGCTCCGTACGTTGGGGCTTTTGAAATTGCATTTTCCGAAGCCTAAATGATCCCCAAATGCTTCCCAAACTATTCAGAATTGGAGTTCTACATTTGACATTCGGGACCCTTTCGTTTGCACAATGAGGAACCCCGCGCACAACTTACGCAAGGTTGTGCATCCCGCAACCTCCGTACATTGATGCTTCCGAACTTGCATTTTCCGAAGCCTAAATGATCTCCAAATGCTTCCCAAACTATTCTAAATTGGAGTTCTACATTTGACATTCGGGTCCCTTTCGTTTGCACATGGAGGAACCCCGCGCACAACTTAGGCAAGGTTGTGCATCCCGCATGCTCCGTACCTTGGCGCTTCCGAACTTGCATTTTCCGAAGCCTAAATGATCCCCAAATGCTTCCCAAACTATTCAAAATTGGAGTTCTACATTTGACATTCGGGTCCCTTTCGTTTGCACAATGAGGAACCCCGCGCACAACTTACGCAAGGTTGTGCATCCCGCATGCTCCGAACCTTGGTGCTTCCGAACTTGCATTTTCCGAAGCCTAAATGATCCCCAAATGCTTCCCAAACTATTCAAAATTGGAGTTCTACATTTGACATTCGGGTCCCTTTCGTTTGCACAATGAGGAACCCCGCGCACAACTTACGCAAGGTTGTGCATCCCGCATGCTCCGTACCTTGGTGCTTCCGAAATTGCATTTTCCGAAGCCTAAATGATCCCCAAATGCTTCCCAAACTATTCAAAATTGGAGTTCTACATTTGACATTCGGGTCCCTTTCGTTTGCACAATGAGGAACCCCGCGCACAACTTACGCAAGGTTGTGCATCCCGCATGCTCCGTACATTGATGCTTCCGAACTTGCATTTTCCGAAGCCTAAATGATCTCCAAATGCTTCCCAAACTATTCAAAATTGGAGTTCTACATTTGACATTCGGGTCCCTTTCGTTTGCACAATGAGGAACCCCGCGCACAACTTACGCAAGGTTGTGCATCCCGCATGCTCCGTACCTTGGTGCTTCCGAACTTGCATTTTCCGAAGCCTAAATGATCCCCAAATGCTTCCCAAACTATTCAAAATTGGAGTTCTACATTTGACATTCGGGTCCCTTTCGTTTGCACAATGAGGAACCCCGCGCACAACTTACGCAAGGTTGTGCATCCCGCATGCTCCGTACATTGATGCTTCCGAACTTGCATTTTCCGAAGCCTAAATGATCTCCAAATGCTTCCCAAACTATTCAAAATTGGAGTTCTACATTTGGCATTCGGGTCCCTTTCGTTTGCACAATGAGGAACCCCGCGCACAACTTACGCAAGGTTGTGCATCCCGCATGCTCCGTACCTTGGTGCTTCCGAACTTGCATTTTCCGAAGCCTAAATGATCCCCAAATGCTTCCCAAACTATTCAAAATTGGAGTTCTACATTTGACAATCGGGTCCCTTTCGTTTGCACAATGAGGAACCCCGCGCACAACTTACGCAAGGTTGTGCATCCCGCATGCTCCGTACCTTGGTGCTTCCGAACTTGCATTTTCCGAAGCCTAAATGATCCCCAAATGCTTCCCAAACTATTCAAAATTGGAGTTCTACATTTGACATTCGGGTCCCTTTCGTTTGCACAATGAGGAACCCCGCGCACAACTTACGCAAGGTTGTGCATCCCGCATGCTCCGTACATTGATGCTTCCGAACTTGCATTTTCCGAAGCCTAAATGATCTCCAAATGCTTCCCAAACTATTCAAAATTGGAGTTCTACATTTGACATTCGGGTCCCTTTCGTTTGCACAATGAGGAACCCCGCGCACAACTTACGCAAGGTTGTGCATCCCGCATGCTCCGTACCTTGGTGCTTCCGAACTTGCATTTTCCGAAGCCTAAATGATCCCCAAATGCTTCCCAAACTATTCAAAATTGGAGTTCTACATTTGACATTCGGGTCCCTTTCGTTTGCACAATGAGGAACCCCGCGCACAACTTACGCAAGGTTGTGCATCCCGCATGCTCCGTACCTTGGTGCTTCCGAACTTGCATTTTCCGAAGCCTAAATGATCCCCAAATGCTTCCCAAACTATTCAAAATTGGAGTTCTACATTTGACATTCGGGTCCCTTTCGTTTGCACAATGAGGAACCCCGCGCACAACTTACGCAAGGTTGTGCATCCCGCATGCTCCGTACCTTGGTGCTTCCGAACTTGCATTTTCCGAAGCCTAAATGATCCCCAAATGCTTCCCAAACTATTCAAAATTGGAGTTCTACATTTGACATTCGGGTCCCTTTCGTTTGCACAATGAGGAACCCCGCGCACAACTTACGCAAGGTTGTGCATCCCGCATGCTCCGTACCTTGGTGCTTCCGAACTTGCATTTTCCGAAGCCTAAATGATCCCCAAATGCTTCCCAAACTATTCAAAATTGGAGTTCTACATTTGACATTCGGGTCCCTTTCGTTTGCACAATGAGGAACCCCGCGCACAACTTACGCAAGGTTGTGCATCCCGCATGCTCCGTACATTGATGCTTCCGAACTTGCATTTTCCGAAGCCTAAATGATCTCCAAATGCTTCCCAAACTATTCAAAATTGGAGTTCTACATTTGACATTCGGGTCCCTTTCGTTTGCACAATGAGGAACCCCGCGCACAACTTACGCAAGGTTGTGCATCCCGCATGCTCCGTACATTGGTGCTTCCGAACTTGCATTTTCCGAAGCCTAAATGATCCCCAAATGCTTCCCAAACTATTCAAAATTGGAGTTCTACATTTGACATTCGGGTCCCTTTCGTTTGCACAATGAGGAACCCCGCGCACAACTTACGCAAGGTTGTGCATCCCGCATGCTCCGTACCTTGGTGCTTCCGAACTTGCATTTTCCGAAGCCTAAATGATCCCCAAATGCTTCCCAAACTATTCAAAATTGGAGTTCTACATTTGACATTCGGGTCCCTTTCGTTTGCACAATGAGGAACCCCGCGCACAACTTACGCAAGGTTGTGCATCCCGCATGCTCCGTACCTTGGTGCTTCCGAAATTGCATTTTCCGAAGCCTAAATGATCCCCAAATGCTTCCCAAACTATTCAAAATTGGAGTTCTACATTTGGCATTCGGGTCCCTTTCGTTTGCACAATGAGGAACCCCGCGCACAACTTACGCAAGGTTGTGCATCCCGCATGCTCCGTACATTGATGCTTCCGAACTTGCATTTTCCGAAGCCTAAATGATCTCCAAATGCTTCCCAAACTATTCAAAATTGGAGTTCTACATTTGACATTCGGGTCCCTTTCGTTTGCACAATGAGGAACCCCGCGCACAACTTACGCAAGGTTGTGCATCCCGCATGCTCCGTACCTTGGTGCTTCCGAAATTGCATTTTCCGAAGCCCAAATGATCCCCAAATGCTTCCCAAACTATTCAAAATTGGAGTTCTACATTTGACATTCGGGTCCCTTTCGTTTGCACAATGAGGAACCCCGCGCACAACTTACGCAAGGTTGTGCATCCCGCATGCTCCGTACATTGATGCTTCCGAACTTGCATTTTCCGAAGCCTAAATGATCTCCAAATGCTTCCCAAACTATTCAAAATTGGAGTTCTACATTTGACATTCGGGTCCCTTTCGTTTGCACAAGGAGGAACCCCGCGCACAACTTACGCAAGGTTGTGCATCCCGCATGCTCCGTACCTTGGTGCTTCCGAACTTGCATTTTCCGAAGCCTAAATGATCTCCAAATGCTTCCCAAACTATTCAAAATTGGAGTTCTACATTTGACATTCGGGTCCCTTTCGTTTGCACAATGAGGAACCCCGCGCACAACTTACGCAAGGTTGTGCATCCCGCATGCTCCGTACCTTGGTGCTTCCGAACTTGCATTTTCCGAAGCCTAAATGATCCCCAAATGCTTCCCAAACTATTCAAAATTGGAGTTCTACATTTGACATTCGGGTCCCTTTCGTTTGCACAATGTGGAACCCCGCGCACAACTTACGCAAGGTTGTGCATCCCGCATGCTCCGTACCTTGGTGCTTCCGAAATTGCATTTTCCGAAGCCTAAATGATCCCCAAATGCTTCCCAAACTATTCAAAATTGGAGTTCTACATTTGGCATTCGGGTCCCTTTCGTTTGCACAATGAGGAACCCCGCGCACAACTTACGCAAGGTTGTGCATCCCGCATGCTCCGAACCTTGGTGCTTCCGAACTTGCATTTTCCGAAGCCTAAATGATCTCCAAATGCTTCCCAAACTATTATTAATTGGAGTTCTACATTTAACATTCGGGTGCCTTTCGTTTTCACAATGAGGAACCCCGCGCACAACTTACGCAAGGCTGTGCATCCCGCATGCTCCGTACCTTGGTGCTTCCGAACTTGCATTTTCCGAAGCCCAAATGATCCCCAAATGCTTCCCAAACTATTCAAAATTGGAGTTCTACATTTGACATTCGGGTCCCTTTCGTTTGCACAATGTGGAACCCCGCGCACAACTTACGCAAGGTTGTGCATCCCGCATGCTCCGTACCTTGGTGCTTCCGAACTTGCATTTTCCGAAGCCTAAATGATCCCCAAATGCTTCCCAAACTATTCAAAATTGGAGTTCTACATTTGACATTCGGGTCCCTTTCGTTTGCACAATGTGGAACCCCGCGCACAACTTACGCAAGGTTGTGCATCCCGCATGCTCCGTACATTGATGCTTCCGAACTTGCATTTTCCGAAGCCTAAATGATCTCCAAATGCTTCCCAAACTATTCAAAATTGGAGTTCTACATTTGACATTCGGGTCCCTTTCGTTTGCACAATGAGGAACCCCGCGCACAACTTACGCAAGGTTGTGCATCCCGCATGCTCCGTACCTTGGTGCTTCCGAACTTGCATTTTCCGAAGCCTAAATGATCCCCAAATGCTTCCCAAACTATTCAAAATTGGAGTTCTACATTTGACATTCGGGTCCCTTTCGTTTGCACAATGAGGAACCCCGCGCACAACTTACGCAAGGTTGTGCATCCCGCATGCTCCGTACCTTGGTGCTTCCGAACTTGCATTTTCCGAAGCCTAAATGATCCCCAAATGCTTCCCAAACTATTCAAAATTGGAGTTCTACATTTGACATTCGGGTCCCTTTCGTTTGCACAATGAGGAACCCCGCGCACAACTTACGCAAGGTGGTGCATCCCGCATGCTCCGTACCTTGGTGCTTCCGAACTTGCATTTTCCGAAGCCTAAATGATCCCCAAATGCTTCCCAAACTATTCAAAATTGGAGTTCTACATTTGACATTCGGGTCCCTTTCGTTTGCACAATGAGGAACCCCGCGCACAACTTACGCAAGGTTGTGCATCCCGCATGCTCCGTACCTTGGTGCTTCCGAACTTGCATTTTCCGAAGCCTAAATGATCCCCAAATGCTTCCCAAACTATTCAAAATTGGAGTTCTACATTTGACATTCGGGTCCCTTTCGTTTGCACAATGAGGAACCCCGCGCACAACTTACGCAAGGTTGTGCATCCCGCATGCTCCGTACATTGATGCTTCCGAACTTGCATTTTCCGAAGCCTAAATGATCTCCAAATGCTTCCCAAACTATTCAAAATTGGAGTTCTACATTTGACATTCGGGTCCCTTTCGTTTGCACAATGAGGAACCCCGCGCACAACTTACGCAAGGTTGTGCATCCCGCATGCTCCGTACCTTGGTGCTTCCGAACATGCATTTTCAGAAGCCGAAATGATCCCCAAATGCTTCCCAAACTATTCAAAATTGGAGTTCTACATTTGACATTCGGGTCCCTTTCGTTTGCACAATGAGGAACCCCGCGCACAACTTACGCAAGGTTGTGCATCCCGCATGCTCCGTACCTTGGTGCTTCCGAACTTGCATTTTCCGAAGCCTAAATGATCCCCAAATGCTTCCCAAACTATTCAAAATTGGAGTTCTACATTTAGCATTCGGGTCCCTTTCGTTTGCACAATGAGGAACCCCGCGCACAACTTACGCAAGGTTGTGCATCCCGCATGCTCCGTACATTGATGCTTCCGAACTTGCATTTTCCGAAGCCAAAATGATCTCCAAATGCTTCCCAAACTATTCAAAATTGGAGTTCTACATTTGACATTCGGGTCCCTTTCGTTTGCACAATGAGGAACCCCGCGCACAACTTACGCAAGGTTGGGCATCCCGCATGCTCCGTACCTTGGTGCTTCCGAACTTGCATTTTCCGAAGCCTAAATGATCCCCAAATGCTTCCCAAACTATTCAAAATTGGAGTTCTACATTTGACATTCGGGTCCCTTTCGTTTGCACAATGAGGAACCCCGCGCACAACTTACGCAAGGTTGTGCATCCCGCATGCTCCGTACCTTGGTGCTTCCGAACTTGCATTTTCCGAAGCCTAAATGATCCCCAAATGCTTCCCAAACTATTCAAAATTGGAGTTCTACATTTGACATTCGGGTCCCTTTCGTTTGCACAATGAGGAACCCCGCGCACAACTTACGCAAGGTTGTGCATCCCGCATGCTCCGTACCTTGGTGCTTCCGAACTTGCATTTTCCGAAGCCTAAATGATCCCCAAATGCTTCCCAAACTATTCAAAATTGGAGTTCTACATTTGACATTCGGGTCCCTTTCGTTTGCACAATGAGGAACCCCGCGCACAACTTACGCAAGGTTGTGCATCCCGCATGCTCCGTACATTGATGCTTCCGAACTTGCATTTTCCGAAGCCTAAATGATCTCCAAATGCTTCCCAAACTATTCAAAATTGGAGTTCTACATTTGACATTCGGGTCCCTTTCGTTTGCACAATGAGGAACCCCGCGCACAACTTACGCAAGGTTGTGCATCCCGCATGCTCCGTACCTTGGTGCTTCCGAACTTGCATTTTCCGAAGCCTAAATGATCCCCAAATGCTTCCCAAACTATTCAAAATTGGAGTTCTACATTTGACATTCGGGTCCCTTTCGTTTGCACAATGAGGAACCCCGCGCACAACTTACGCAAGGTTGTGCATCCCGCATGCTCCGTACATTGATGCTTCCGAACTTGCATTTTCCGAAGCCTAAATGATCTCCAAATGCTTCCCAAACTATTCAAAATTGGAGTTCTACATTTGACATTCGGGTCCCTTTCGTTTGCACAATGAGGAACCCCGCGCACAACTTACGCAAGGTTGTGCATCCCGCATGCTCCGTACCTTGGTGCTTCCGAACTTGCATTTTCCGAAGCCTAAATGATCTCCAAATGCTTCCCAAACTATTCAAAATTGGAGTTCTACATTTGACATTCGGGTCCCTTTCGTTTGCACAATGAGGAACCCCGCGCACAACTTACGCAAGGTTGTGCATCCCGCATGCTCCGTACCTTGGTGCTTCCGAACTTGCATTTTCCGAAGCCGAAATGATCCCCAAATGCTTCCCAAACTATTCAAAATTGGAGTTCTACATTTGGCATTCGGGTCCCTTTCGTTTGCACAATGAGGAACCCCGCGCACAACTTACGCAAGGTTGTGCATCCCGCATGCTCCGTACCTTGGTGCTTCCGAAATTGCATTTTCCGAAGCCTAAATGATCCCCAAATGCTTCCCAAACTATTCAAAATTGGAGTTCTACATTTGGCATTCGGGTCCCTTTCGTTTGCACAATGAGGAACCCCGCGCACAACTTACGCAAGGTTGTGCATCCCGCATGCTCCGTACATTGATGCTTCCGAACTTGCATTTTCCGAAGCCTAAATGATCTCCAAATGCTTCCCAAACTATTCAAAATTGGAGTTCTACATTTAGCATTCGGGTCCCTTTCGTTTGCACAATGAGGAACCCCGCGCACAACTTACGCAAGGTTGTGCATCCCGCATGCTCCGTACCTTGGTGCTTCCGAAATTGCATTTTCCGAAGCCCAAATGATCCCCAAATGCTTCCCAAACTATTCAAAATTGGAGTTCTACATTTGACATTCGGGTCCCTTTCGTTTGCACAATGAGGAACCCCGCGCACAACTTACGCAAGGTTGTGCATCCCGCATGCTCCGTACATTGATGCTTCCGAACTTGCATTTTCCGAAGCCTAAATGATCTCCAAATGCTTCCCAAACTATTCAAAATTGGAGTTCTACATTTGACATTCGGGTCCCTTTCGTTTGCACACGGAGGAACCTCGCGCACAACTTATGCAAGGTTGTGCATCCCGCATGCTCCGTACCTTGGTGCTTCCGAACTTGCATTTTCCGAAGCCGAAATGATCCCCAAATGCTTCCCAAACTATTCAAAATTGGAGTTCTACATTTGACATTCGGGTCCCTTTCGTTGCACAATGAGGAACCCCGCGCACAACTTACGCAAGGTTGTGCATCCCGCATGCTCCGTACCTTGGTGCTTCCGAACTTGCATTTTCCGAAGCCTAAATGATCCCCAAATGCTTCCCAAACTATTCAAAATTGGAGTTCTACATTTGGCATTCGGGTCCCTTTCGTTTGCACAATGAGGAACCCCGCGCACAACTTACGCAAGGTTGTGCATCCCGCATGCTCCGTACATTGATGCTTCCGAACTTGCATTTTCCGAAGCCTAAATGATCTCCAAATGCTTCCCAAACTATTCAAAATTGGAGTTCTACATTTGACATTCGGGTCCCTTTCGTTTGCACAATGAGGAACCCCGCGCACAACTTACGCAAGGTTGTGCATCCCGCATGCTCCGTACCTTGATGCTTCCGAACTTGCATTTTCCGAAGCCTAAATGATCTCCAAATGCTTCCCAAACTATTCAAAATTGGAGTTCTACATTTGACATTCGGGTCCCTTTCGTTTGCACAATGAGGAACCCCGCGCACAACTTACGCAAGGTTGTGCATCCCGCATGCTCCGTACCTTGGTGCTTCCGAACTTGCATTTTCCGAAGCCTAAATGATCCCCAAATGCTTCCCAAACTATTCAAAATTGGAGTTCTACATTTGACATTCGGGTCCCTTTCGTTTGCACAATGAGGAACCCCGCGCACAACTTACGCAAGGTTGTGCATCCCGCATGCTCCGTACCTTGGTGCTTCCGAACTTGCATTTTCCGAAGCCTAAATGATCCCCAAATGCTTCCCAAACTATTCAAAATTGGAGTTCTACATTTGACATTCGGGTCCCTTTCGTTTGCACAATGAGGAACCCCGCGCACAACTTACGCAAGGTTGTGCATCCCGCATGCTCCGTACATTGATGCTTCCGAACTTGCATTTTCCGAAGCCTAAATGATCTCCAAATGCTTCCCAAACTATTCAAAATTGGAGTTCTACATTTGACATTCGGGTCCCTTTCGTTTGCACAATGAGGAACCCCGCGCACAACTTACGCAAGGTTGTGCATCCCGCATGCTCCGTACCTTGGTGCTTCCGAACTTGCATTTTCCGAAGCCTAAATGATCCCCAAATGCTTCCCAAACTATTCAAAATTGGAGTTCTACATTTGACATTCGGGTCCCTTTCGTTTGCACAATGAGGAACCCCGCGCACAACTTACGCAAGGTTGTGCATCCCGCATGCTCCGTACCTTGGTGCTTCCGAACTTGCATTTTCCGAAGCCTAAATGATCCCCAAATGCTTCCCAAACTATTCAAAATTGGAGTTCTACATTTGACATTCGGGTCCCTTTCGTTTGCACAATGAGGAACCCCGCGCACAACTTACGCAAGGTTGTGCATCCCGCATGCTCCGTACCTTGGTGCTTCCGAACTTGCATTTTCCGAAGCCTAAATGATCCCCAAATGCTTCCCAAACTATTCAAAATTGGAGTTCTACATTTGACATTCGGGTCCCTTTCGTTTGCACAATGAGGAACCCCGCGCACAACTTACGCAAGGTTGTGCATCCCGCATGCTCCGTACATTGATGCTTCCGAACTTGCATTTTCCGAAGCCTAAATGATCTCCAAATGCTTCCCAAACTATTCAAAATTGAAGTTCTACATTTGACATTCGGGTCCCTTTCGTTTGCACAATGAGGAACCCCGCGCACAACTTACGCAAGGTTGTGCATCCCGCATGCTCCGTACCTTGGTGCTTCCGAAATTGCATTTTCCGAAGCCTAAATGATCCCCAAATGCTTCCCAAACTATTCAAAATTGGAGTTCTACATTTGACATTCGGGTCCCTTTCGTTTGCACAATGAGGAACCCCGCGCACAACTTACGCAAGGTTGTGCATCCCGCATGCTCCGTACATTGATGCTTCCGAACTTGCATTTTCCGAAGCCTAAATGATCTCCAAATGCTTCCCAAACTATTCAAAATTGGAGTTCTACATTTGACATTCGGGTCCCTTTCGTTTGCACAATGAGGAACCCCGCGCACAACTTACGCAAGGTTGTGCATCCCGCATGCTCCGTACCTTGGTGCTTCCGAACTTGCATTTTCCGAAGCCTAAATGATCTCCAAATGCTTCCCAAACTATTCAAAATTGGAGTTCTACATTTGACATTCGGGTCCCTTTCGTTTGCACAATGAGGAACCCCGCGCACAACTTACGCAAGGTTGTGCATCCCGCATGCTCCGTACCTTGGTGCTTCCGAACTTGCATTTTCCGAAGCCTAAATGATCCCCAAATGCTTCCCAAACTATTCAAAATTGGAGTTCTACATTTGACATTCGGGTCCCTTTCGTTTGCACAATGAGGAACCCCGCGCACAACTTACGCAAGGTTGTGCATCCCGCATGCTCCGTACCTTGGTGCTTCCGAACTTGCATTTTCCGAAGCCTAAATGATCCCCAAATGCTTCCCAAACTATTCAAAATTGGAGTTCTACATTTGACATTCGGGTCCCTTTCGTTTGCACAATGAGGAACCCCGCGCACAACTTACGCAAGGTTGTGCATCCCGCATGCTCCGTACCTTGGTGCTTCCGAACTTGCATTTTCCGAAGCCTAAATGATCCCCAAATGCTTCCCAAACTATTCAAAATTGGAGTTCTACATTTGACATTCGGGTCCCTTTCGTTTGCACAATGAGGAACCCCGCGCACAACTTACGCAAGGTTGTGCATCCCGCATGCTCCGTACCTTGGTGCTTCCGAACCTGCATTTTCCGAAGCCTAAATGATCTCCAAATGCTTCCCAAACTATTCAAAATTGGAGTTCTACATTTGACATTCGGGTCCCTTTCGTTTGCACAATGAGGAACCCCGCGCACAACTTACGCAAGGTTGTGCATCCCGCATGCTCCGTACCTTGGTGCTTCCGAACTTGCATTTTCCGAAGCCTAAATGATCCCCAAATGCTTCCCAAACTATTTAAAATTGGAGTTCTACATTTGACATTCGGGTCCCTTTCGTTAGCCCAAGGAGGAACCCCGCGCACAACTTACGCAAGGTTGTGCATCCCGCATGCTCCGTACCTTGGTGCTTCCGAACTTGCATTTTCCGAAGCCTAAATGATCCCCAAATGCTTCCCAAACTATTCAAAATTGGAGTTCTACATTTGACATTCGGGTCCCTTTCGTTTGCACAATGAGGAACCCCGCGCACAACTTACGCAAGGTTGTGCATCCCGCATGCTCCGTACCTTGGTGCTTCCGAACTTGCATTTTCCGAAGCCTAAATGATCCCCAAATGCTTCCCAAACTATTCAAAATTGGAGTTCTACATTTGACATTCGGGTCCCTTTCGTTTGCACAATGAGGAACCCCGCGCACAACTTACGCAAGGTTGTGCATCCCGCATGCTCCGTACCTTGGTGCTTCCGAACTTGCATTTTCCGAAGCCTAAATGATCTCCAAATGCTTCCCAAACTATTCAAAATTGGAGTTCTACATTTGACATTCGGGTCCCTTTCGTTTGCACAATGAGGAACCCCGCGCACAACTTACGCAAGGTTGTGCATCCCGCATGCTCCGTACCTTGGTGCTTCCGAACTTGCATTTTCCGAAGCCGAAATGATCCCCAAATGCTTCCCAAACTATTCAAAATTGGAGTTCTACATTTGACATTCGGGTCCCTTTCGTTTGCACAATGAGGAACCCCGCGCACAACTTACGCAAGGTTGTGCATCCCGCATGCTCCGTACCTTGGTGCTTCCGAAATTGCATTTTCCGAAGCCTAAATGATCCCCAAATGCTTCCCAAACTATTCAAAATTGGAGTTCTACATTTGACATTCGGGTCCCTTTCGTTTGCACAATGAGGAACCCCGCGCACAACTTACGCAAGGTTGTGCATCCCGCATGCTCCGTACATTGATGCTTCCGAACTTGCATTTTCCGAAGCCTAAATGATCTCCAAATGCTTCCCAAACTATTCAAAATTGGAGTTCTACATTTGGCATTCGGGTCCCTTTCGTTTGCACAATGAGGAACCCCGCGCACAACTTACGCAAGGTTGTGCATCCCGCATGCTCCGTACCTTGGTGCTTCCGAAATTGCATTTTCCGAAGCCTAAATGATCCCCAAATGCTTCCCAAACTATTCAAAATTGGAGTTCTACATTTGACATTCGGGTCCCTTTCGTTTGCACAATGAGGAACCCCGCGCACAACTTACGCAAGGTTGTGCATCCCGCATGCTCCGTACATTGATGCTTCCGAACTTGCATTTTCCGAAGCCTAAATGATCTCCAAATGCTTCCCAAACTATTCAAAATTGGAGTTCTACATTTGACATTCGGGTCCCTTTCGTTTGCACAAGGAGGAACCTCGCGCACAACTTACGCAAGGTTGTGCATCCCGCATGCTCCGTACCTTGGTGCTTCCGAACTTGCATTTTCCGAAGCCGAAATGATCCCCAAATGCTTCCCAAACTATTCAAAATTGGAGTTCTACATTTGACATTCGGGTCCCTTTCGTTTGCGCAATGAGGAACCCCGCGCACAACTTACGCAAGGTTGTGCATCCCGCATGCTCCGTACCTTGGTGCTTCCGAACTTGCATTTTCCGAAGCCTAAATGATCCCCAAATGCTTCCCAAACTATTCAAAATTGGAGTTCTACATTTGACATTCGGGTCCCTTTCGTTTGCATAATGAGGAACCCCGCGCACAACTTACGCAAGGTTGTGCATCCCGCATGCTCCGTACATTGATGCTTCCGAACTTGCATTTTCCGAAGCCTAAATGATCTCCAAATGCTTCCCAAACTATTCAAAATTGGAGTTCTACATTTGACATTCGGGTCCTTTTCGTTTGCACAATGAGGAACCCCGCGCACAACTTACGCAAGGTTGTGCATCCCGCATGCTCCGTACCTTGGTGCTTCCGAACTTGCATTTTCCGAAGCCAAAATGATCTCCAAATGCTTCCCAAACTATTCAAAATTGGAGTTCTACATTTGACATTCGGGTCCCTTTCGTTTGCACAATGAGGAACCCCGCGCACAACTTACGCAAGGTTGTGCATCCCGCATGCTCCGTACCTTGGTGCTTCCGAACTTGCATTTTCCGAAGCCTAAATGATCCCCAAATGCTTCCCAAACTATTCAAAATTGGAGTTCTACATTTGACATTTGGGTCCCTTTCGTTTGCACAATGAGGAACCCCGCGCACAACTTACGCAAGGTTGTGCATCCCGCATGCTCCGTACCTTGGTGCTTCCGAACTTGCATTTTCCGAAGCCTAAATGATCCCCAAATGCTTCCCAAACTATTCAAAATTGGAGTTCTACATTTGACATTCGGGTCCCTTTCGTTTGCACAATGAGGAACCCCGCGCACAACTTACGCAAGGTTGTGCATCCCGCATGCTCCGTACCTTGGTGCTTCCGAACTTGCATTTTCCGAAGCCTAAATGATCCCCAAATGCTTCCCAAACTATTCAAAATTGGAGTTCTACATTTGACATTCGGGTCCCTTTCGTGTGCACAATGAGGAACCCCGCGCACAACTTACGCAAGGTTGTGCATCCCGCATGCTCCGTACCTTGGTGCTTCCGAACTTGCATTTTCCGAAGCCTAAATGATCCCCAAATGCTTCCCAAACTATTCAAAATTGGAGTTCTACATTTGACATTCGGGTCCCTTTCGTTTGCACAATGAGGAACCCCGCGCACAACTTACGCAAGGTTGTGCATCCCGCATGCTCCGTACCTTGGTGCTTCCGAACTTGCATTTTCCGAAGCCTAAATGATCCCCAAATGCTTCCCAAACTATTCAAAATTGGAGTTCTACATTTGACATTCGGGTCCCTTTCGTTTGCACAATGAGGAACCCCGCGCACAACTTACGCAAGGTTGTGCATCCCGCATGCTCCGTACCTTGGTGCTTCCGAACTTGCATTTTCCGAAGCCTAAATGATCCCCAAATGCTTCCCAAACTATTCAAAATTGGAGTTCTACATTTGACATTCGGGTCCCTTTCGTTTGCACAATGAGGAACCCCGCGCACAACTTACGCAAGGTTGTGCATCCCGCATGCTCCGTACCTTGGTGCTTCCGAACTTGCATTTTCCGAAGCCTAAATGATCTCCAAATGCTTCCCAAACTATTCAAAATTGGAGTTCTACATTTGACATTCGGGTCCCCTTCGTTTGCACAATGAGGAACCCCGCGCACAACTTACGCAAGGTTGTGCATCCCGCATGCTCCGTACCTTGGTGCTTCCGAACTTGCATTTTCCGAAGCCTAAATGATCCCCAAATGCTTCCCAAACTATTCAAAATTGGAGTTCTACATTTGACATTCGGGTCCCTTTCGTTTGCACAATGAGGAACCCCGCGCACAACTTACGCAAGGTTGTGCATCCCGCATGCTCCGTACCTTGGTGCTTCCGAACTTGCATTTTCCGAAGCCTAAATGATCCCCAAATGCTTCCCAAACTATTCAAAATTGGAGTTCTACATTTGACATTCGGGTCCCTTTCGTTTGCACAATGAGGAACCCCGCGCACAACTTACGCAAGGTTGTGCATCCCGCATGCTCCGTACCTTGGTGCTTCCGAACTTGCATTTTCCGAAGCCTAAATGATCCCCAAATGCTTCCCAAACTATTCAAAATTGGAGTTCTACATTTGACATTCGGGTCCCTTTCGTTTGCACAATGAGGAACCCCGCGCACAACTTACGCAAGGTTGTGCATCCCGCATGCTCCGTACATTGATGCTTCCGAACTTGCATTTTCCGAAGCCTAAATGATCTCCAAATGCTTCCCAAACTATTCAAAATTGGAGTTCTACATTTGGCATTCGGGTCCCTTTCGTTTGCACAATGAGGAACCCCGCGCACAACTTACGCAAGGTTGTGCATCCCGCATGCTCCGTACCTTGGTGCTTCCGAAATTGCATTTTCCGAAGCCTAAATGATCCCCAAATGCTTCCCAAACTATTCAAAATTGGAGTTCTACATTTGACATTCGGGTCCCTTTCGTTTGCACAATGAGGAACCCCGCGCACAACTTACGCAAGGTTGTGCATCCCGCATGCTCCGTACATTGATGCTTCCGAACTTGCATTTTCCGAAGCCTAAATGATCTCCAAATGCTTCCCAAACTATTCAAAATTGGGGTTCTACATTTGACATTCGGGTCCCTTTCGTTTGCACAAGGAGGAACCTCGCGCACAACTTACGCAAGGTTGTGCATCCCGCATGCTCCGAACCTTGCTGCTTCCGAACTTGCATTTTCCGAAGCCTAAATGATCCCCAAATGCTTCCCAAACTATTCAAAATTGGAGTTCTACATTTGACATTCGGGTCCCTTTCGTTTGCACAATGTGGAACCCCGCGCACAACTTACGCAAGGTTGTGCATCCCGCATGCTCCGTACCTTGGTGCTTCCGAACTTGCATTTTCCGAAGCCTAAATGATCCCCAAATGCTTCCCAAACTATTCAAAATTGGAGTTCTACATTTGACATTCGGGTCCCTTTCGTTTGCACAATGAGGAACCCCGCGCACAACTTACGCAAGGTTGTGCATCCCGCATGCTCCGTACATTGATGCTTCCGAACTTGCATTTTCCGAAGCCTAAATGATCTCCAAATGCTTCCCAAACTATTCAAAATTGGAGTTCTACATTTGACATTCGGGTCCCTTTCGTTTGCACAATGAGGAACCCCGCGCACAACTTACGCAAGGTTGTGCATCCCGCATGCTCCGTACCTTGGTGCTTCCGAACTTGCATTTTCCGAAGCCAAAATGATCTCCAAATGCTTCCCAAACTATTCAAAATTGGAGTTCTACATTTGACATTCGGGTCCCTTTCGTTTGCACAATGAGGAACCCCGCGCACAACTTACGCAAGGTTGTGCATCCCGCATGCTCCGTACCTTGGTGCTTCCGAACTTGCATTTTCCGAAGCCTAAATGATCCCCAAATGCTTCCCAAACTATTCAAAATTGGAGTTCTACATTTGACATTCGGGTCCCTTTCGTTTGCACAATGAGGAACCCCGCGCACAACTTACGCAAGGTTGTGCATCCCGCATGCTCCGTACCTTGGTGCTTCCGAACTTGCATTTTCCGAAGCCTAAATGATCCCCAAATGCTTCCCAAACTATTCAAAATTGGAGTTCTACATTTGACATTCGGGTCCCTTTCGTTTGCACAATGAGGAACCCCGCGCACAACTTACGCAAGGTTGTGCATCCCGCATGCTCCGTACATTGATGCTTCCGAACTTGCATTTTCCGAAGCCTAAATGATCTCCAAATGCTTCCCAAACTATTCAAAATTGGAGTTCTACATTTGACATTCGGGTCCCTTTCGTTTGCACAATGAGGAACCCCGCGCACAACTTACGCAAGGTTGTGCATCCCGCATGCTCCGTACCTTGGTGCTTCCGAACTTGCATTTTCCGAAGCCTAAATGATCTCCAAATGCTTCCCAAACTATTCAAAATTGGAGTTCTACATTTGACATTCGGGTCCCTTTCGTTTGCACAATGAGGAACCCCGCGCACAACTTACGCAAGGTTGTGCATCCCGCATGCTCCGTACCTTGGTGCTTCCGAACTTGCATTTTCCGAAGCCTAAATGATCCCCAAATGCTTCCCAAACTATTCAAAATTGGAGTTCTACATTTGACATTCGGGTCCCTTTCGTTTGCACAATGTGGAACCCCGCGCACAACTTACGCAAGGTTGCGCATCCCGCATGCTCCGTACCTTGGTGCTTCCGAACTTGCATTTTCCGAAGCCTAAATGATCCCCAAATGCTTCCCAAACTATTCAAAATTGGAGTTCTACATTTGACATTCGGGTCCCTTTCGTTTGCACAATGAGGAACCCCGCGCACAACTTACGCAAGGTTGTGCATCCCGCATGCTCCGTACCTTGGTGCTTCCGAACTTGCATTTTCCGAAGCCTAAATGATCCCCAAATGCTTCCCAAACTATTCAAAATTGGAGTTCTACATTTGACATTCGGTTCCCTTTCGTTTGCACAATGTGGAACCCCGCGCACAACTTACGCAAGGTTGTGCATCCCGCATGCTCCGTACCTTGGTGCTTCCGAACTTGCATTTTCCGAAGCCTAAATGATCTCCAAATGCTTCCCAAACTATTCAAAATTGGAGTTCTACATTTGACATTCGGGTCCCTTTCGTTTGCACAATGAGGAACCCCGCGCACAACTTACGCAAGGTTGTGCATCCCGCATGCTCCGTACCTTGGTGCTTCCGAACTTGCATTTTCCGAAGCCTAAATGATCCCCAAATGCTTCCCAAAATATTCAAAATTGGAGTTCTACATTTGACATTCGGGTCCCTTTCGTTTGCACAATGAGGAACCCCGCGCACAACTTACGCAAGGTTGTGCATCCCGCATGCTCCGTACCTTGGTGCTTCCGAACTTGCATTTTCCGAAGCCTAAATGATCCCCAAATGCTTCCCAAACTATTCAAAATTGGAGTTCTACATTTGACATTCGGGTCCCTTTCGTTTGCACAATGAGGAACCCCGCGCACAACTTACGCAAGGTTGTGCATCCCGCATGCTCCGTACCTTGGTGCTTCCGAACTTGCATTTTCCGAAGCCTAAATGATCTCCAAATGCTTCCCAAACTATTCAAAATTGGAGTTCTACATTTGACATTCGGGTCCCTTTCGTTTGCACAATGAGCAACCCCGCGCACAACTTACGCAAGGTTGTGCATCCCGCATGCTCCGTACCTTGGTGCTTCCGCACTTGCCTTTTCCGACGCCTACATGATCCCCAACTGCTTCCCAACCTATTCACCATTGGAGTTCTACATTTGACATTCGGGTCCCTTTCGTTTGCACAATGAGGAACCCCGCGCACAACTTACGCAAGGTTGTGCATCCCGCATGCTCCGTACCTTGGTGCTTCCGAACTTGCATTTTCCGAAGCCTAAATGATCCCCAAATGCTTCCCAAATTATTCAAAATTGGAGTTCTACATTTGACATTCGGGTCCCTTTCGTTTGCACAATGAGGAACCCCGCGCACAACTTACGCAAGGTTGTGCATCCCGCATGCTCCGTACCTTGGTGCTTCCGAACTTGCATTTTCCGAAGCCTAAATGATCCCCAAATGCTTCCCAAACTATTCAAAATTGGAGTTCTACATTTGACATTCGGGTCCCTTTCGTTTGCACAATGAGGACCCCGCGCACAACTTACGCAAGGTTGTGCATCCCGCATGCTCCGTACATTGATGCTTCCGAACTTGCATTTTCCGAAGCCTAAATGATCTCCAAATGCTTCCCAAACTATTCAAAATTGGAGTTCTACATTTGACATTCGGGTCCCTTTCGTTTGCACAATGAGGAACCCCGCGCACAACTTACGCAAGGTTGTGCATCCCGCATGCTCCGTACCTTGGTGCTTCCGAACTTGCATTTTCCGAAGCCTAAATGATCCCCAAATGCTTCCCAAACTATTCAAAATTGGAGTTCTACATTTGACATTCGGGTCCCTTTGGTTTGCACAATGAGGAACCCCGCGCACAACTTACGCAAGGTTGTGCATCCCGCATGCTCCGTACATTGATGCTTCCGAACTTGCATTTTCCGAAGCCTAAATGATCTCCAAATGCTTCCCAAACTATTCAAAATTGGAGTTCTACATTTGACATTCGGGTCCCTTTCGTTTGCACAAGGAGGAACCCCGCGCACAACTTACGCAAGGTTGTGCATCCCGCATGCTCCGTACCTTGGTGCTTCCGAACTTGCATTTTCCGAAGCCAAAATGATCCCCAAATGCTTCCCAAACTATTCAAAATTGGAGTTCTACATTTGACATTCGGGTCCCTTTCGTTGCACAATGAGGAACCCCGCGCACAACTTACGCAAGGTTGTGCATCCCGCATGCTCCGTACCTTGGTGCTTCCGAACTTGCATTTTCCGAAGCCTAAATGATCCCCAAATGCTTCCCAAACTATTCAAAATTGGAGTTCTACATTTGACATTCGGGTCCCTTTCGTTTGCACAATGAGGAACCCCGCGCACAACTTACGCAAGGTTGTGCATCCCGCATGCTCCGTACCTTGGTGCTTCCGAACTTGCATTTTCCGAAGCCTAAATGATCCCCAAATGCTTCCCAAACTATTCAAAATTGGAGTTCTACATTTGACATTCGGGACCCTTTCGTTTGTACAATGAGGAACCCCGCGCACAACTTACGCAAGGTTGTGCATCCCGCATGCTCCGTACCTTGGTGCTTCCGAACTTGCATTTTCCGAAGCCTAAATGATCCCCAAATGCTTCCCAAACTATTATAAATTGGAGTTCTACATTTGACATTCGGGTCCCTTTCGTTTGCATAATGAGGAACCCCGCGCACAACTTACGCAAGGTTGTGCATCCCGCATGCTCCGTACCTTGGTGCTTCCGAACTTGCATTTTCCGAAGCCTAAATGATCCCCAAATGCTTCCCAAACTATTCAAAATTGGAGTTCTACATTTGACATTCGGGTCCCTTTCGTTTGCACAATGAGGAACCCCGCGCACAACTTACGCAAGGTTGTGCATCCCGCATGCTCCGTACCTTGGTGCTTCCGAACTTGCATTTTCCGAAGCCTAAATGATCCCCAAATGCTTCCCAAACTATTCAAAATTGGAGTTCTACATTTGACATTCGGGTCCCTTTCGTTTGCACAATGAGGAACCCCGCGCACAACTTACGCAAGGTTGTGCATCCCGCATGCTCCGTACCTTGATGCTTCCGAACTTGCATTTTCCGAAGCCTAAATGATCTCCAAATGCTTCCCAAACTATTCAAAATTGGAGTTCTACATTTGACATTCGGGTCCCTTTCGTTTGCACAATGAGGAACCCCGCGCACAACTTACGCAAGGTTGTGCATCCCGCATGCTCCGTACATTGGTGCTTCCGAACTTGCATTTTCCGAAGCCTAAATGATCTCCAAATGCTTCCCAAACTATTCAAAATTGGAGTTCTACATTTGACATTCGGGTCCCTTTCGTTTGCACACGGAGGAACCTCGCGCACAACTTACGCAAGGTTGTGCATCCCGCATGCTCCGTACCTTGGTGCTTCCGAACTTGCATTTTCCGAAGCCGAAATGATCCCCAAATGCTTCCCAAACTATTCAAAATTGGAGTTCTACATTTGACATTCGGGTCCCTTTCGTTGCACAATGAGGAACCCCGCGCACAACTTACGCAAGGTTGTGCATCCCGCATGCTCCGTACCTTGGTGCTTCCGAACTTGCATTTTCCGAAGCCTAAATGATCCCCAAATGCTTCCCAAACTATTCAAAATTGGAGTTCTACATTTAGCATTCGGGTCCCTTTCGTTTGCACAATGAGGAACCCCGCGCACAACTTACGCAAGGTTGTGCATCCCGCATGCTCCGTACATTGATGCTTCCGAACTTGCATTTTCCGAAGCCTAAATGATCTCCAAATGCTTCCCAAACTATTCAAAATTGGAGTTCTACATTTGACATTCGGGTCCCTTTCGTTTGCACAATGAGGAACCCCGCGCACAACTTACGCAAGGTTGTGCATCCCGCATGCTCCGTACATTGATGCTTCCGAACTTGCATTTTCCGAAGCCTAAATGATCTCCAAATACTTCCCAAACTATTCAAAATTGAAGTTCTACATTTGACATTCGGGTCCCTTTCGTTTGCACAATGAGGAACCCGCGCACAACTTACGCAAGGTTGGGCATCCCGCATGCTCCGTACCTTGGTGCTTCCGAACTTGCATTTTCCGAAGCTGAAATGATTCCCAAATGCTGCCCAAACTATTCAAAGTGGGAGTTCTACATTTAGCATTCGGGTACCTTACGTTTGCACAATGAGGAACCCCGCGCACAACTTACGCATGGTTGTGCATCCCGCATGCTCCGTACCTTGGTGCTTCCGAACTTGCATTTTCCGAAGCCTAAATGATCCCCAAATGCTTCCCAAACTATTCAAAATTGGAGTTCTACATTTGACATTCGGGTCCCTTTCGTTTGCACAATGAGGAACCCCGCGCACAACTTACGCAAGGTTGTGCATCCCGCATGCTCCGTACATTGATGCTTCCGAACTTGCATTTTCCGAAGCCAAAATGATCTCCAAATGCTTCCCAAACTATTCAAAATTGGAGTTCTACATTTGACATTCGGGTCCCTTTCGTTTGCACAAGGAGGAACCCCGCGCACAACTTACGCAAGGTTGTGCATCCCGCATGCTCCGTACCTTGGTGCTTCCGAACTTGCATTTTCCGAAGCCGAAATGATCCCCAAATGCTTCCTAAACTATTCAAAATTGGATTTCTACATTCGACATTCGGGTCCTTTCCGTTTGCACAATGAGGAACCCCGCGCACAACTTACGCAAGGTTGTGCATCCCGCATGCTCCGTACCTTGGTGCTTCCGAACTTGCATTTTCCGAAGCCTAAATGATCCCCAAATGCTTCCCAAACTATTCAAAATTGGAGTTCTACATTTGACATTCGGGTCCCTTTCGTTTGCACAATGAGGAACCCCGCGCACAACTTACGCAAGGTTGGGCATCCCGCATGCTCCGTACCTTGGTGCTTCCGAACTTGCATTTTCCGAAGCCTAAATGATCCCCAAATGCTTCCCAAACTATTCAAAATTGGAGTTCTACATTTGACATTCGGGTCCCTTTCGTTTGCACAATGAGGAACCCCGCGCACAACTTACGCAAGGTTGTGCATCCCGCATGCTCCGTACATTGATGCTTCCGAACTTGCATTTTCCGAAGCCTAAATGATCTCCAAATGCTTCCCAAACTATTCAAAATTGGAGTTCTACATTTGACATTCGGGTCCCTTTCGTTTGCACAATGAGGAACCCCGCGCACAACTTACGCAAGGTTGTGCATCCCGCATGCTCCGTACCTTGGTGCTTCCGAACTTGCATTTTCCGAAGCCTAAATGATCCCCAAATGCTTCCCAAACTATTCAAAATTGGAGTTCTACATTTGACATTCGGGTCCCTTTCGTTTGCACAATGAGGAACCCCGCGCACAACTTACGCAAGGTTGTGCATCCCGCATGCTCCGTACATTGATGCTTCCGAACTTGCATTTTCCGAAGCCTAAATGATCTCCAAATGCTTCCCAAACTATTCAAAATTGGAGTTCTACATTTGACATTCGGGTCCCTTTCGTTTGCACAATGAGGAACCCCGCGCACAACTTACGCAAGGTTGTGCATCCCGCATGCTCCGTACCTTGGTGCTTCCGAACTTGCATTTTCCGAAGCCAAAATGATCCCCAAATGCTTCCCAAACTATTCAAAATTGGAGTTCTACATTTGACATTCGGGTCCCTTTCGTTTGCACAATGAGGAACCCCGCGCACAACTTACGCAAGGTTGTGCATCCCGCATGCTCCGTACCTTGGTGCTTCCGAACTTGCATTTTCCGAAGCCTAAATGATCCCCAAATGCTTCCCAAACTATTCAAAATTGGAGTTCTACATTTAGCATTCGGGTCCCTTTCGTTTGCACAATGAGGAACCCCGCGCACAACTTACGCAAGGTTGTGCATCCCGCATGCTCCGTACATTGATGCTTCCGAACTTGCATTTTCCGAAGCCTAAATGATCTCCAAATGCTTCCCAAACTATTCAAAATTGGAGTTCTACATTTGACATTCGGGTCCCTTTCGTTTTCACAATGAGGAACCCCGCGCACAACTTACGCAAGGCGGTGCATTCCGCAAGCTCCGTACCTTGGTGCTTCCGAACTTGCATTTTCCGAAGCCCAAATGATCCCAAAATACTGCCCAAACTATTCAAAATTGGCGTTCTACATTTGACATTCGGGTCCCTTTCGTTTGCACAATGAGGAACCCCGCGCACAACTTACGCAAGGTTGTGCATCCCGCATGCTCCGTACATTGATGCTTCCGAACTTGCATTTTCCGAAGCCTAAATGATCTCCAAATGCTTCCCAAACTATTCAAAATTGGAGTTCTACATTTGACATTCGGGTCCCTCTCGTTTGCACACGGAGGAACCTCGCGCACAACTTATGCAAGGTTGTGCATCCCGCATGCTCCGTACCTTGGTGATTCCGAACTTGCATTTTCCGAAGCCGAAATGATCCCCAAATGCTTCCCAAACTATTCAAAATTGGAGTTCTACATTTGACATTCGGGTCCCTTTCGTTTGCACAAGGAGGAACCCCGCGCACAACTTACGCAAGGTTGTGCATCCCGCATGCTCCGTACCTTGGTGCTTCCGAAATTGCATTTTCCGAAGCCTAAATGATCCCCAAATGCTTCCCAAACTATTCAAAATTGGAGTTCTACATTTGGCATTCGGGTCCCTTTCGTTTGCACAATGAGGAACCCCGCGCACAACTTACGCAAGGTTGTGCATCCCGCATGCTCCGTACATTGATGCTTCCGAACTTGCATTTTCCGAAGCCTAAATGATCTCCAAATGCTTCCCAAACTATTCAAAATTGGAGTTCTACATTTGACATTCGGGTCCCTTTCGTTTGCACAATGAGGAACCCCGCGCACAACTTACGCAAGGTTGTGCATCCCGCATGCTCCGTACCTTGGTGCTTCCGAACTTGCATTTTCCGAAGCCTAAATGATCCCCAAATGCTTCCCAAACTATTCAAAATTGGAGTTCTACATTTGACATTCGGGTCCCTTTCGTTTGCACAATGAGGAACCCCGCGCACAACTTACGCAAGGTTGTGCATCCCGCATGCTCCGTACCTTGATGCTTCCGAACTTGCATTTTCCGAAGCCAAAATGATCTCCAAATGCTTCCCAAACTATTCAAAATTGGAGTTCTACATTTGACATTCGGGTCCCTTTCGTTTGCACAATGAGGAACCCCGCGCACAACTTACGCAAGGTTGTGCATCCCGCATGCTCCGTACCTTGGTGCTTCCGAACTTGCATTTTCCGAAGCCTAAATGATCCCCAAATGCTTCCCAAACTATTCAAAATTGGAGTTCTACATTTGACATTTGGGTCCCTTTCGTTTGCACAATGAGGAAGCCCGCGCACAACTTACGCAAGGTTGTGCATCCCGCATGCTCCGAACCTTGGTGCTTCCGAACTTGCATTTTCCGAAGCCTAAATGATCCCCAAATGCTTCCCAAACTATTCAAAATTGGAGTTCTACATTTGACATTCGGGTCCCTTTCGTTTGCACAATGAGGAACCCCGCGCACAACTTACGCAAGGTTGTGCATCCCGCATGCTCCGTACATTGATGCTTCCGAACTTGCATTTTCCGAAGCCTAAATGATCTCCAAATGCTTCCCAAACTATTCAAAATTGGAGTTCTACATTTGACATTCGGGTCCCTTTCGTTTGCACAAGGAGGAACCCCGCGCACAACTTACGCAAGGTTGTGCATCCCGCATGCTCCGTACCTTGGTGCTTCCGAACTTGCATTTTCTGAAGCCGAAATGATCCCCAAATGCTTCCCAAACTATTCAAAATTGGAGTTCTACATTTGACATTCGGGTCCCTTTCGTTTGCACAACGAGGAACCCCGCGCACAACTTACGCAAGGTTGTGCATCCCGCATGCTCCGAACCTTGGTGCTTCCGAACTTGCATTTTCCGAAGCCTAAATGATCCCCAAATGCTTCCCAAACTATTCAAAATTGGAGTTCTACATTTGACATTCGGGTCCCTTTCGTTTGCACAATGAGGAACCCCGCGCACAACTTACGCAAGGTTGTGCATCCCGCATGCTCCGTACATTGATGCTTCCGAACTTGCATTTTCTGAAGCCAAAATGATCTCCAAATGCTTCCCAAACTATTCAAAATTGGAGTTCTACATTTGACATTCGGGTCCCTCTCGTTTGCACAATGAGGAACCCCGCGCACAACTTACGCAAGGTTGTGCATCCCGCATGCTCCGTACCTTGGTGCTTCCGAACTTGCATTTTCCGAAGCCGAAATGATCCCCAAATGCTTCCCAAACTATTCAAAATTGGAGTTCTACATTTGACATTCGGGTCCCTTTCGTTTGCACAATGAGGAACCCCGCGCACAACTTACGCAAGGTTGTGCATCCCGCATGCTCCGTACCTTCGTGCTTCCGAAATTGCATTTTCCGAAGCCTAAATGATCCCCAAATGCTTCCCAAACTATTCAAAATTGGAGTTCTACATTTGACATTCGGGTCCCTTTCGTTTGCACAAGGAGGAACCCCGCGCACAACTTACGCAAGGTTGTGCATCCCGCATGCTCCGTACATTGATGCTTCCGAACTTGCATTTTCCGAAGCCTAAATGATCTCCAAATGCTTCCCAAACTATTCAAAATTGGAGTTCTACATTTGACATTCGGGTCCCTTTCGTTTGCACAATGAGGAACCCCGCGCACAACTTACGCAAGGTTGTGCATCCCGCATGCTCCGTACCTTGGTGCTTCCTAACTTGCATTTTCCGAAGCCTAAATGATCCCCAAATGCTTCCCAAACTATTCAAAATTGGAGTTCTACATTTGACATTCGGGTCCCTTTCGTTGCACAATGAGGAACCCCGCGCACAACTTACGCAAGGTTGTGCATCCCGCATGCTCCGTACCTTGGTGCTTCCGAACTTGCATTTTCCGAAGCCTAAATGATCCCCAAATGCTTCCCAAACTATTCAAAATTGGAGTTCTACATTTGGCATTCGGGTCCCTTTCGTTTGCACAATGAGGAACCCCGCGCACAACTTACGCAAGGTTGTGCATCCCGCATGCTCCGTACATTGATGCTTCCGAACTTGCATTTTCCGAAGCCTAAATGATCCCAAATGCTTCCCAAACTATTCAAAATTGGAGTTCTACATTTGACATTCGGGACCCTTTCGTTTGCACAATGAGGAACCCCGCGCACAACTTACGCAAGGTTGTGCATCCCGCATGCTCCGTACCTTGGTGCTTCCGAAATTGCATTTTCCGAAGCCTAAATGATCCCCAAATGCTTCCCAAACTATTCAAAATTGGAGTTCTACATTTGACATTCGGGTCCCTTTCGTTTGCACAATGAGGAACCCCGCGCACAACTTACGCAAGGTTGTGCATCCCGCATGCTCCGTACATTGATGCTTCCGAACTTGCATTTTCCGAAGCCTAAATGATCTCCAAATGCTTCCCAAACTATTCAAAATTGGAGTTCTACATTTGACATTCGGGTCCCTCTCGTTTGCACACGGAGGAACCTCGCGCACAACTTATGCAAGGTTGTGCATCCCGCATGCTCCGTACCTTGGTGATTCCGAACTTGCATTTTCCGAAGCCGAAATGATCCCCAAATGCTTCCCAAACTATTCAAAATTGGAGTTCTACATTTGACATTCGGGTCCCTTTCGTTGCACAATGAGGAACCCCGCGCACAACTTACGCAAGGTTGTGCATCCCGCATGCTCCGTACCTTGGTGCTTCCGAAATTGCATTTTCCGAAGCCTAAATGATCCCCAAATGCTTCCCAAACTATTCAAAATTGGAGTTCTACATTTGGCATTCGGGTCCCTTTCGTTTGCACAATGAGGAACCCCGCGCACAACTTACGCAAGGTTGTGCATCCCGCATGCTCCGTACATTGATGCTTCCGAACTTGCATTTTCCGAAGCCAAAATGATCTCCAAATGCTTCCCAAACTATTCAAAATTGGAGTTCTACATTTGACATTCGGGTCCCTCTCGTTTGCACACGGAGGAACCTCGCGCACAACTTATGCAAGGTTGTGCATCCCGCATGCTCCGTACCTTGGTGATTCCGAACTTGCATTTTCCAAAGCCGAAATGATCCCCAAATGCTTCCCAAACTATTCAAAATTGGAGTTCTACATTTGACATTCGGGTCCCTTTCGTTGCACAATGAGGAACCTCGCGCACAACTTACGCAAGGTTGTGCATCCCGCATGCTCCGTACCTTGGTGCTTCCGAAATTGCATTTTCCGAAGCCTAAATGATCCCCAAATGCTTCCCAAACTATTCAAAATTGGAGTTCTACATTTGGCATTTGGGTCCCTTTCATTTGCACAATGAGGAACCCCGCGCACAACTTACGCAAGGTTGTGCATCCCGCATGCTCCGTACATTGATGCTTCCGAACTTGCATTTTCCGAAGCCTAAATGATCTCCAAATGCTTCCCAAACTATTCAAAATTGGAGTTCTACATTTAGCATTCGGGTCCCTTTCGTTTGCACAATGAGGAACCCCGCGCACAACTTACGCATGGTTGTGCATCCCGCATGCTCCGTACCTTGGTGCTTCCGAAATTGCATTCTCCGAAGCCCAAATGATCCCCAAATGCTTCCCAAACTATTCAAAATTGGAGTTCTACATTTGACATTCGGGTCCCTTTCGTTGCACAATGAGGAACCTCGCGCACAACTTACGCAAGGTTGTGCATCCCGCATGCTCCGTACCTTGGTGCTTCCGAAATTGCATTTTCCGAAGCCTAAATGATCCCCAAATGCTTCCCAAACTATTCAAAATTGGAGTTCTACATTTGGCATTTGGGTCCCTTTCGTTTGCACAATGAGGAACCCCGCGCACAACTTACGCAAGGTTGTGCATCCCGCATGCTCCGTACATTGATGCTTCCGAACTTGCATTTTCCGAAGCCTAAATGATCTCCAAATGCTTCCCAAACTATTCAAAATTGGAGTTCTACATTTAGCATTCGGGTCCCTTTCGTTTGCACAATGAGGAACCCCGCGCACAACTTACGCAAGGTTGTGCATCCCGCATGCTCCGTACCTTGGTGCTTCCGAAATTGCATTTTCCGAAGCCCAAATGATCCCCAAATGCTTCCCAAACTATTCAAAATTGGAGTTCTACATTTGACATTCGGGTCCCTTTCGTTGCACAATGAGGAACCTCGCGCACAACTTACGCAAGGTTGTGCATCCCGCATGCTCCGTACCTTGGTGCTTCCGAAATTGCATTTTCCGAAGCCTAAATGATCCCCAAATGCTTCCCAAACTATTCAAAATTGGAGTTCTACATTTGACATTCGGGTCCCTTTCGTTTGCACAATGAGGAACCCCGCGCACAACTTACGCAAGGTTGTGCATCCCGCATGCTCCGTACATTGATGCTTCCGAACTTGCATTTTCCGAAGCCTAAATGATCTCCAAATGCTTCCCAAACTATTCAAAATTGGAGTTCTACATTTAGCATTCGGGTCCCTTTCGTTTGCACAATGAGGAACCCCGCGCACAACTTACGCAAGGTTGTGCATCCCGCATGCTCCGTACCTTGGTGCTTCCGAAATTGCATTTTCCGAAGCCCAAATGATCCCCAAATGCTTCCCAAACTATTCAAAATTGGAGTTCTACATTTGACATTCGGGTCCCTTTCGTTGCACAATGAGGAACCCCGCGCACAACTTACGCAAGGTTGTGCATCCCGCATGCTCCGTACATTGATGCTTCCGAACTTGCATTTTCCGAAGCCAAAATGATCTCCAAATGCTTCCCAAACTATTCAAAATTGGAGTTCTACATTTGACATTCGGGTCCCTTTCGTTTGCACAATGAGGAACCCCGCGCACAACTTACGCAAGGTTGTGCATCCCGCATGCTCCGTACCTTGGTGATTCCGAACTTGCATTTTCCAAAGCCGAAATGATCCCCAAATGCTTCCCAAACTATTCAAAATTGGAGTTCTACATTTGACATTCGGGTCCCTTTCGTTTGCACAATGAGGAACCCCGCGCACAACTTACGCAAGGTTGTGCATCCCGCATGCTCCGTACCTTGGTGCTTCCGAAATTGCATTTTCCGAAGCCTAAATGATCCCCAAATGCTTCCCAAACTATTCAAAATTGGAGTTCTACATTTGGCATTCGGGTCCCTTTCGTTTGCACAATGAGGAACCCCGCGCACAACTTACGCAAGGTTGTGCATCCCGCATGCTCCGTACATTGATGCTTCCGAACTTGCATTTTCCGAAGCCCAAATGATCTCCAAATGCTTCCCAAACTATTCAAAATTGGAGTTCTACATTTGACATTCGGGTCCCTTTCGTTTGCACAATGAGGAACCCCGCGCACAACTTACGCAAGGTTGTGCATCCCGCATGCTCCGTACCTTGGTGCTTCCGAACTTGCATTTTCCGAAGCCGAAATGATCCCCAAATGCTTCCCAAACTATTCAAAATTGGAGTTCTACATTTGACATTCGGGTCCCTTTCGTTTGCACAATGAGGAACCCCGCGCACAACTTACGCAAGGTTGTGCATCCCGCATGCTCCGTACCTTGGTGCTTCCGAAATTGCATTTTCCGAAGCCCAAATGATCCCCAAATGCTTCCCAAACTATTCAAAATTGGAGTTCTACATTTGACATTCGGGTCCCTTTCGTTGCACAATGAGGAACCCCGCGCACAACTTACGCAAGGTTGTGCATCCCGCATGCTCCGTACCTTGGTGCTTCCGAAATTGCATTTTCCGAAGCCTAAATGATCCCCAAATGCTTCCCAAACTATTCAAAATTGGAGTTCTACATTTGGCATTCGGGTCCCTTTCGTTTGCACAATGAGGAACCCCGCGCACAACTTACGCAAGGTTGTGCATCCCGCATGCTCCGTACATTGATGCTTCCGAACTTGCATTTTCCGAAGCCTAAATGATCTCCAAATGCTTCCCAAACTATTCAAAATTGGAGTTCTACATTTGACATTCGGGTCCCTTTCGTTTGCACAATGAGGAACCCCGCGCACAACTTACGCAAGGTTGTGCATCCCGCATGCTCCGTACCTTGGTGCTTCCGAAATTGCATTTTCCGAAGCCTAAATGATCCCCAAATGCTTCCCAAACTATTCAAAATTGGAGTTCTACATTTGACATTCGGGTCCCTTTCGTTTGCACAATGAGGAACCCCGCGCACAACTTACGCAAGGTTGTGCATCCCGCATGCTCCGTACATTGATGCTTCCGAACTTGCATTTTCCGAAGCCTAAATGATCTCCAAATGCTTCCCAAACTATTCAAAATTGGAGTTCTACATTTGACATTCGGGTCCCTCTCGTTTGCACACGGAGGAACCTCGCGCACAACTTATGCAAGGTTGTGCATCCCGCATGCTCCGTACCTTGGTGATTCCGAACTTGCATTTTCCGAAGCCGAAATGATCCCCAAATGCTTCCCAAACTATTCAAAATTGGAGTTCTACATTTGACATTCGGGTCCCTTTCGTTGCACAATGAGGAACCCCGCGCACAACTTACGCAAGGTTGTGCATCCCGCATGCTCCGTACCTTGGTGCTTCCGAAATTGCATTTTCCGAAGCCCAAATGATCCCCAAATGCTTCCCAAACTATTCAAAATTGGAGTTCTACATTTGGCATTCGGGTCCCTTTCGTTTGCACAATGAGGAACCCCGCGCACAACTTACGCAAGGTTGTGCATCCCGCATGCTCCGTACATTGATGCTTCCGAACTTGCATTTTCCGAAGCCAAAATGATCTCCAAATGCTTCCCAAACTATTCAAAATTGGAGTTCTACATTTGACATTCGGGTCCCTCTCGTTTGCACACGGAGGAACCTCGCGCACAACTTATGCAAGGTTGTGCATCCCGCATGCTCCGTACCTTGGTGATTCCGAACTTGCATTTTCCAAAGCCGAAATGATCCCCAAATGCTTCCCAAACTATTCAAAATTGGAGTTCTACATTTGACATTCGGGTCCCTTTCGTTGCACAATGAGGAACCTCGCGCACAACTTACGCAAGGTTGTGCATCCCGCATGCTCCGTACCTTGGTGCTTCCGAAATTGCATTTTCCGAAGCCTAAATGATCCCCAAATGCTTCCCAAACTATTCAAAATTGGAGTTCTACATTTGGCATTTGGGTCCCTTTCATTTGCACAATGAGGAACCCCGCGCACAACTTACGCAAGGTTGTGCATCCCGCATGCTCCGTACATTGATGCTTCCGAACTTGAATTTTCCGAAGCCTAAATGATCTCCAAATGCTTCCCAAACTATTCAAAATTGGAGTTCTACATTTAGCATTCGGGTCCCTTTCGTTTGCACAATGAGGAACCCCGCGCACAACTTACGCATGGTTGTGCATCCCGCATGCTCCGTACCTTGGTGCTTCCGAAATTGCATTCTCCGAAGCCCAAATGATCCCCAAATGCTTCCCAAACTATTCAAAATTGGAGTTCTACATTTGACATTCGGGTCCCTTTCGTTGCACAATGAGGAACCTCGCGCACAACTTACGCAAGGTTGTGCATCCCGCATGCTCCGTACCTTGGTGCTTCCGAAATTGCATTTTCCGAAGCCTAAATGATCCCCAAATGCTTCCCAAACTATTCAAAATTGGAGTTCTACATTTGGCATTTGGGTCCCTTTCGTTTGCACAATGAGGAACCCCGCGCACAACTTACGCAAGGTTGTGCATCCCGCATGCTCCGTACATTGATGCTTCCGAACTTGCATTTTCCGAAGCCTAAATGATCTCCAAATGCTTCCCAAACTATTCAAAATTGGAGTTCTACATTTGACATTCGGGTCCCTTTCGTTTGCACAATGAGGAACCCCGCGCACAACTTACGCAAGGTTGTGCATCCCGCATGCTCCGTACCTTGGTGCTTCCGAAATTGCATTTTCCGAAGCCCAAATGATCCCCAAATGCTTCCCAAACTATTCAAAATTGGAGTTCTACATTTGACATTCGGGTCCCTTTCGTTGCACAATGAGGAACCTCGCGCACAACTTACGCAAGGTTGTGCATCCCGCATGCTCCGTACCTTGGTGCTTCCGAAATTGCATTTTCCGAAGCCTAAATGATCCCCAAATGCTTCCCAAACTATTCAAAATTGGAGTTCTACATTTGGCATTTGGGTCCCTTTCATTTGCACAATGAGGAACCCCGCGCACAACTTACGCAAGGTTGTGCATCCCGCATGCTCCGTACATTGATGCTTCCGAACTTGCATTTTCCGAAGCCTAAATGATCTCCAAATGCTTCCCAAACTATTCAAAATTGGAGTTCTACATTTAGCATTCGGGTCCCTTTCGTTTGCACAATGAGGAACCCCGCGCACAACTTACGCATGGTTGTGCATCCCGCATGCTCCGTACCTTGGTGCTTCCGAAATTGCATTCTCCGAAGCCCAAATGATCCCCAAATGCTTCCCAAACTATTCAAAATTGGAGTTCTACATTTGACATTCGGGTCCCTTTCGTTGCACAATGAGGAACCCCGCGCACAACTTACGCAAGGTTGTGCATCCCGCATGCTCCGTACATTGATGCTTCCGAACTTGCATTTTCCGAAGCCAAAATGATCTCCAAATGCTTCCCAAACTATTCAAAATTGGAGTTCTACATTTGACATTCGGGTCCCTCTCGTTTGCACACGGAGGAACCTCGCGCACAACTTATGCAAGGTTGTGCATCCCGCATGCTCCGTACCTTGGTGATTCCGAACTTGCATTTTCCAAAGCCGAAATGATCCCCAAATGCTTCCCAAACTATTCAAAATTGGAGTTCTACATTTGACATTCGGGTCCCTTTCGTTGCACAATGAGGAACCCCGCGCACAACTTACGCAAGGTTGTGCATCCCGCATGCTCCGTACCTTGGTGCTTCCGAAATTGCATTTTCCGAAGCCTAAATGATCCCCAAATGCTTCCCAAACTATTCAAAATTGGAGTTCTACATTTGGCATTCGGGTCCCTTTCGTTTGCACAATGAGGAACCCCGCGCACAACTTACGCAAGGTTGTGCATCCCGCATGCTCCGTACATTGATGCTTCCGAACTTGCATTTTCCGAAGCCTAAATGATCTCCAAATGCTTCCCAAACTATTCAAAATTGGAGTTCTACATTTGACATTCGGGTCCCTCTCGTTTGCACACGGAGGAACCTCGCGCACAACTTATGCAAGGTTGTGCATCCCGCATGCTCCGTACCTTGGTGATTCCGAACTTGCATTTTCCAATGCCGAAATGATCCCCAAATGCTTCCCAAACTATTCAAAATTGGAGTTCTACATTTGACATTCGGGTCCCTTTCGTTGCACAATGAGGAACCCCGCGCACAACTTACGCAAGGTTGTGCATCCCGCATGCTCCGTACCTTGGTGCTTCCGAAATTGCATTTTCCGAAGCCCAAATGATCCCCAAATGCTTCCCAAACTATTCAAAATTGGAGTTCTACATTTGGCATTCGGGTCCCTTTCGTTTGCACAATGAGGAACCCCGCGCACAACTTACGCAAGGTTGTGCATCCCGCATGCTCCGTACATTGATGCTTCCGAACTTGCATTTTCCGAAGCCTAAATGATCTCCAAATGCTTCCCAAACTATTCAAAATTGGAGTTCTACATTTGACATTCGGGTCCCTCTCGTTTGCACACGGAGGAACCTCGCGCACAACTTATGCAAGGTTGTGCATCCCGCATGCTCCGTACCTTGGTGATTCCGAACTTGCATTTTCCAAAGCCGAAATGATCCCCAAATGCTTCCCAAACTATTCAAAATTGGAGTTCTACATTTGACATTCGGGTCCCTTTCGTTGCACAATGAGGAACCTCGCGCACAACTTACGCAAGGTTGTGCATCCCGCATGCTCCGTACCTTGGTGCTTCCGAAATTGCATTTTCCGAAGCCTAAATGATCCCCAAATGCTTCCCAAACTATTCAAAATTGGAGTTCTACATTTGGCATTCGGGTCCCTTTCATTTGCACAATGAGGAACCCCGCGCACAACTTACGCAAGGTTGTGCATCCCGCATGCTCCGTACATTGATGCTTCCGAACTTGAATTTTCCGAAGCCTAAATGATCTCCAAATGCTTCCCAAACTATTCAAAATTGGAGTTCTACATTTAGCATTCGGGTCCCTTTCGTTTGCACAATGAGGAACCCCGCGCACAACTTACTCAAGGTTGTGCATCCCGCATGCTCCGTACCTTGGTGCTTCCGAAATTGCATTCTCCGAAGCCCAAATGATCCCCAAATGCTTCCCAAACTATTCAAAATTGGAGTTCTACATTTGACATTCGGGTCCCTTTCGTTGCACAATGAGGAACCTCGCGCACAACTTACGCAAGGTTGTGCATCCCGCATGCTCCGTACCTTGGTGCTTCCGAACTTGCATTTTCCGAAGCCTAAATGATCTCCAAATGCTTCCCAAACTATTCAAAATTGGAGTTCTACATTTAGCATTCGGGTCCCTTTCGTTTGCACAATGAGGAACCCCGCGCACAACTTACGCAAGGTTGTGCATCCCGCATGCTCCGTACCTTGGTGCTTCCGAAATTACATTCTCTGAAGCACAAATGATTTCCAAATGCTTCCCAAACTATTCAAAATTGTAGTTCTACATTTGACATTCGGGTCCCTTTCGTTGCACAATGAGGAACCTCGCGCACAACTTACGCAAGGTTGTGCATCCCGCATGCTCCGTACCTTGGTGCTTCCGAAATTGCATTTTCCGAAGCCTAAATGATCCCCAAATGCTTCCCAAACTATTCAAAATTGGAGTTCTACATTTGGCATTCGGGTCCCTTTCGTTTGCACAATGAGGAACCCCGCGCACAACTTACGCAAGGTTGTGCATCCCGCATGCTCCGTACATTGATGCTTCCGAACTTGCATTTTCCGAAGCCTAAATGATCTCCAAATGCTTCCCAAACTATTCAAAATTGGAGTTCTACATTTAGCATTCGGGTCCCTTTCGTTTGCACAATGAGGAACCCCGCGCACAACTTACGCAAGGTTGTGCATCCCGCATGCTCCGTACCTTGGTGCTTCCGAACTTGCATTTTCCGAAGCCTAAATGATCTCCAAATGCTTCCCAAACTATTCAAAATTGGAGTTCTACATTTAGCATTCGGGTCCCTTTCGTTTGCACAATGAGGAACCCCGCGCACAACTTACGCAAGGTTGTGCATCCCGCATGCTCCGTACCTTGGTGCTTCCGAAATTGCATTTTCCAAAGCCTAAATGATCCCCAAATGCTTCCCAAACTATTCAAAATTGGAGTTCTACATTTGACATTCGGGTCCCTTTCGTTTGCACAATGAGGAACCCCGCGCACAACTTACGCAAGGTTGTGCATCCCGCATGCTCCGTACCTTGGTGCTTCCGAAATTGCATTTTCCGAAGCCTAAATGATCCCCAAATGCTTCCCAAACTATTCAAAATTGGAGTTCTACATTTGGCATTCGGGTCCCTTTCGTTTGCACAATGAGGAACCCCGCGCACAACTTACGCAAGGTTGTGCATCCCGCATGCTCCGTACATTGATGCTTCCGAACTTGCATTTTCCGAAGCCTAAATGATCTCCAAATGCTTCCCAAACTATTCAAAATTGGAGTTCTACATTTAGCATTCGGGTCCCTTTCGTTTGCACAATGAGGAACCCCGCGCACAACTTACGCAAGGTTGTGCATCCCGCATGCTCCGTACCTTGGTGCTTCCGAAATTGCATTCTCCGAAGCCCAAATGATCCCCAAATGCTTCCCAAACTATTCAAAATTGGAGTTCTACATTTGACATTCGGGTCCCTTTCGTTTGCACAATGAGGAACCCCGCGCACAACTTACGCAAGGTTGTGCATCCCGCATGCTCCGTACATTGATGCTTCCGAACTTGCATTTTCCGAAGCCAAAATGATCTCCAAATGCTTCCCAAACTATTCAAAATTGGAGTTCTACATTTGACATTCGGGTCCCTCTCGTTTGCACACTGAGGAACCTCGCGCACAACTTATGCAAGGTTGTGCATCCCGCATGCTCCGTACCTTGGTGATTCCGAACTTGCATTTTCCAAAGCCGAAATGATCCCCAAATGCTTCCCAAACTATTCAAAATTGGAGTTCTACATTTGACATTCGGGTCCCTTTCGTTGCACAATGAGGAACCCCGCGCACAACTTACGCAAGGTTGTGCATCCCGCATGCTCCGTACATTGATGCTTCCGAACTTGCATTTTCCGAAGCCTAAATGATCTCCAAATGCTTCCCGAACTATTCAAAATTGGAGTTCTACATTTGACATTCGGGTCCCTCTCGTTTGCACACGGAGGAACCTCGCGCACAACTTATGCAAGGTTGTGCATCCCGCATGCTCCGTACCTTGGTGATTCCGAACTTTCATTTTCCATTGCCGAAATGATCCCCAAATGCTTCCCAAACTATTCAAAATTGGAGTTCTACATTTGACATTCGGGTCCCTTTCGTTGCACAATGAGGAACCTCGCGCACAACTTACGCAAGGTTGAGCATCCCGCATGCTCCGTACCTTGGTGCTTCCGAAATT
Organism: Melastoma dodecandrum; assembly: GCA_029817715.1. Taxonomy (NCBI): domain Eukaryota; kingdom Viridiplantae; phylum Streptophyta; class Magnoliopsida; order Myrtales; family Melastomataceae; genus Melastoma; species Melastoma dodecandrum. The sequence continues at coordinate 3,356 of JARUPY010000148.1, read as the reverse complement.
GCATTTTCCGAAGCCTAAATGATCCCCAAATGCTTCCCAAACTATTCAAAATTGGAGTTCTACATTTGACATTCGGGTCCCTTTCGTTGCACAATGAGGAACCCCGCGCACAACTTACGCAAGGTTGTGCATCCCGCATGCTCCGTACATTGATGCTTCCGAACTTGCATTTTCCGAAGCCTAAATGATCTCCAAATGCTTCCCGAACTATTCAAAATTGGAGTTCTACATTTGACATTCGGGTCTGATACGGGGACGGCAAGGAATAGATGATTCCTAAACCGAAAACGAATGGGGACGTCACTGAAAAGGGTGCGGAATGGAGTGACGCTCAGTATGGACGGAAAGTGTGTGGGGTAGGCGGCTGAATGATGAAAAGGAAGGGTTGAGATCAACCTCCACGGATACAGATGCACCACCGTGAAAGAAGACTCGGGTAAACTCGTTTGACCGTGGATACAGATACACCACCACGAACAAGACGAGGGCGAGGCACAACACGGAGGATACAGATACACCACCACCGGTTGATACACTCTACTCAATCCGCACTTGGAAATCCACCAAATGAAGAACGAGGTTTGAAGGAGAATCCACTCACTTCGGATAAAAGACACTAAGTCTGATAAGGGTTTATAATTTGATTCCAAAAGCTGTTTTTCAAATGAGTACAAGGTGCCCATTATATAGGAAACACCTGAAGAAGAACTTAAATGCACGAAATGAACCTAGGCTAGATGCATGCAAGGCCAGATTCATGGACGAACCATAAATGGCTTATTGGAAATGCAACAAAGTAAATGCAAAGCATAAATGAGGAATGCGAAATGATTCAGCTTCCTCGAGGCTCTCTTCATCTTCGAGACTCTTGGTTTGGCCGACTCTTCGTTGCTCAGTCGCTGATCGCGTCGACTTGGTCGCACCTCCTTGAGTCGCGTCGACTTGGTCGCTCACTCGCTAGCGAGTAAAGTGACTCCTCTCTTGCTGCGCGTCGACGGGGATAAGTTGTCGTCCGTCTTTGTATCATCGTCCCCTTGTTGAAAAGAATTTGTCCTCAAACTCTCGTCGTCGTCATCCTCCACAAATGGCATGAGATCCCGAACGTTGAATGTGGCAGAAACGCCATAGTCACCTGGAAGATCAATTTTGTAGGCGTTGTCGTTGATGCGCTCGATGATCTTGAATGGTCCTTCAGCGCGCGGCATGAGCTTGTTCTTCCTCTTGCCTGGGAATCGCTCCTTGCGCAAATGAATCCAAACTAAGTCTCCTGGCTGAAATATCTTCACTCTTCTTCCGCGATTGGCTCTTTCTGCGTAACGTTGATTGGCCTTCTCGATCTGCGCTCGAGTCTTCTCATGGAGCAATCGCATCTCCTTAGCGCGCTCTTCAGCATCTCGACTAACTGATCTCAAATCGCTCGCAGGCATTAGTTCAACAGGGACTAAAGGATCGAGTCCGTAAACTACCTTGAAGGGTGATGACTTCGTTGTCGAACTCGGGGCTCGATTGTATGCGAATTCAGCATGGGCAAGCTTGATGTCCCAATCCTTCTGGTTCTTCGAGACCAAGGTTCGAAGGATTGCAGCCATAGTGCGATTGACAACCTCCGCTTGTCCATCGATTTGCGGATGATAAGCTGTGCTGAATATAAGCTTCGTTCCTAACTTGTGCCACAGTGTCTTCCAAAAGTAGCTTAGGAACTTCGTGTCGCGATCTGAAACGATCGACTTGGGTACTCCATGCAACCTTAGCACTTCTCGAAAGTACAAATCTGCTACGTTGGTCGCATCGTCCGTTTTCTGACATGGGATGAAGTGTGCCATCTTTGAAAATCGGTCGACCACAACCATGATCGAATCCTTTCTTCGTTGCGTTCTTGGCAGTCCTAGTACAAAATCCATACTCACATGTTCCCAAGGTCGCTCTGGGACGGGCAATGGAGTGTAGAGGCCTTGAGGTTGGACACGGCTCTTCGCTTGCTGGCAAGTCGCACATCTCGCGATTAGTCCTCGCACTTGTTTCTCCATTTGAGGCCAATAGAAATGCTCTTGTATCATTGCCAGCGTCTTGTCGACTCCAAAATGCCCAGCGATTCCTCCTCCATGGACTTCTCGTATAAGTAGCTCTCGCGTCGAACTCCTTGGAACGCATAGCTTAGAGTCGCGAAATAAGAATCCATTCACCTGGTGGAATCGATCGATGGCTTGCTTGGCGCATTGGACGAAGATCACTCCAAAATCTTCATCGTCCTTTTACAACTCCTTCAAGTACTCAAACCCGATCAGCTTTGTCTCCATCGCAGATAGTAACATCATTTTCCTCGAGAGAACATCTGCGACTACATTCTTCGCGCCTGGTTTGTGCTTCAAGACAAAGTTGAATGCTTGTAGAAACTCTACCCACTTCGCATGTCGGCGACTAAGCTTGTGCTGGCCATTGATGTACTTGAGAGCTTCATGATCGGTGTGCAACACAAACTCTCTGGGCAGCAAGTAATGACTCCAAGTCTCGAGTACTCGAACAATTGCTAAGAACTCCTTGTCATATGTCGAGTAGTTCAATTTGGCGCCATTAAGCTTCTCGCTGAAATAAGCGATGGGTCTTCCCTCCTGCAGCAAAACTCCTCCAATTCCTACTCCCGATGCATCACATTCCACTTCGAACATCTTCGCAAAGTCGGGTAAAGCTAGAACTGGGGCTGTGCTTAGACACTCCTTCAGTCGCTCGAAACTAGCTTGTGCGACTGGTGTCCACTCGAATTGGTCTCCCTTCAAACATTCGATGAGTGGGGCTGCGATTGAGCTAAATCCTTGAATGAACCTCCGATAGAAAGACGCCAAGCCATGGAAGCTGCGAATGTCGCGGAAATTCCTTGGAGTCGGCCACTCCTTGATCGCTTCAATCTTGCTCTCGTCCACCTTAATTCCTTCTGCTGAGACGACAAATCCAAGAAATATTACACTCGGTTGGAAAAACTCACATTTCTTGAGATTTCCATATAGCTTTTCCTCCCGAAGTGTGTTGAACACAGCTCGCAAATGATTGATATGCTCCTCATTGCTCCGGCTGTATACAAGAATATTGTCGAAGTAGACGACCACAAACTTCCCCATGAATGGTCGCAATACATGGGTCATAAGTCGCATGAACGTGCTGGGCGCGTTGGACAATCCAAATGGCATCACCAACCACTCGTACAACCCGTACTTAGTCTTGAAGGCTGTCTTCCACTCGTCGCCTTCTTTCATCCGGATCTGGTGATAACCACTTCGCAAATCCACTTTGGAAAACACCTGCGCTCCATGCAACTCATCCAACATATCATCCAGTCGAGGGATAGGGAAGCGATACTTTAC
>JARUPY010000209.1:0-121325 GCA_029817715.1 Melastoma dodecandrum | reverse complement strand
TTCCTTTCTATGTGAATCCCAGCTTTTTCTTTCTTTTTATGTCGATGTAAGATGACCATTCAAAATTAGGTATCGGAGCTATTGGGAAGGTGCTACTACTTGGGTTGTGGTCCATCCGAAGAGTAGGGATCATTAAATGAATTAACAAAAGGGAATCCTTAGCCCCATCCCCAACTTCTAAATATTTCATTATAATTTGCAATGGACCCCAAGATGAATATCCTTTCCATTTAGCAATGTAGCACAGTCCCAAATTTATGTTTAATTCTCAGAGTCGTTACTTTTAGTCTCGACAGAGATATGAATGTGTTATTAGGGCCATTATTCTTGCTTGCTGCCATTATTATAACACCCAATCAATTTTGAAGGATGACCACAGCCAGCAAACATTGGAATAACCCAAAGAAAAGGGACACCCGGTGCTCCGAATGGGTGGGGGGGGGTAGGTGAAGCAGCTGCACGTTGCACGGCACGAGAGCCCCGAGTTGTCAGATAGGTAGATCCCATGGTTTTTTTATTTTTATGCAAATTATCATCAAATGGAGCAGCAGCAGCTAATTCCCTTGGAACTCCCAAAAACCTCTATACATCTTCATCGGTCCATTCCTAGGTTTCGTTCCGATCGCAAGAACATTTTATTCTAGAACCGGCAGGAAAGTTGGCTTAATTGGGGGCGGCTCGAAGCAGAAGGGAGCGGCCGGGTGCTGCCACGTCTTGAACACCACCGCCGCGGTACCCTTCCTCTTCTCGTTCGTCCCCTCGGCAGCGCGACGCCTCCTCCCTCGACTTCTCCCCCTGCTCCCCTCCCATGGCGGTAGGGCGGACCGTGGACGAAAGGGGCAACGGGGAGAGGAAGGGTATGGCAACGTTCACACTTGGGGTGGCGCTGGGATGCGATATCTGCCAAGGACGCGGGGGCACGCCTCTGGAGCCTGCTGGGGCTGGCGCCGGCTGTTTCCGGGGACGGAACCGCCTTCCTTGATTTCTGCGGCCTCGGCCATTGAAGGGAAAGGGACGGAAACGGGCGATGTTTTCGGGAGGCCCACGGTGGGTTGGGGAGGGAATTGGGACGTGACTTGAGGAGGATTAAGGCTTTTTAACACGCCACACGTTTAGAATGGGGTGGGGGTTAGGAATGGCTCAAAGACTTTTATATTCACACAAAAATAAATTAAATTAATGGGGGGGGGGGGTTTAATTAGTCGGATTCGGTAATTAAAGGGGGGTCGGCGTTTCTTTCTGTGGAGGGAGCTAAAAAAGAGTTAGGGATTCTGTCCTTGACCCGATGGGAAGGCCAAACAACCACCTCCCCCTACTCCTCCTTATTTTAATGCGATTGAAAGAATCATTTATTCCTTTTAGAGGAAGGTAATCGAGTTATGTATGAGTCGGGAGGTTTATGTTTTCTGGTGGAGGACCGGTCAAACGCTCTCCGACCAACAACACCTTCCCTTTAATCTAATCTTTAAATAGGAAGAGGAGAGTGTGGGGGGTGGGGGCCGGGGGGGGGGGGGGGATATTCCAAACATCATCGGTACAGCCAATCCAAACTAATCTTGACCCAGGGGGCACATATGACGTTGTCTCCTACTTTACCATTTTATAGAACGACCGTGACATTACTTTTTTAATGGGACGTGAGCGTTACGACGTTGTGATTGGGGGGAGTCCACCAGTCAGACTTCATCCCCCCCCATCCCACTAATTAAATTTTGGGCGACGTAGTTTCTCTCGAATATTCCCACCAATACACAACCAACAAAAGTTGTATGAACAGTCAAGATTTTGTAGATAAGATTTTTAGGCAAGTGCACCGACCGTCCGTTGATTTAGATTTAATGTGTCGGAACTAGAAAAACCATTCATTGTCTCATAAAACAGTATTTCTAACTTTATCCAGTGGAAGAGAAAAAACTTGGATGGTGGTGTCGTCCTTTGTTTTTCTGTTTTAATCCTGAAGAGCATCTTGAGCTCTTCATTACGAGAGGACCGGACCTTCCTCGTCAGTCAGGGCCCCGGCGTATCATCCGCTGCTTCCTCGCCTGGATCCTGTTGCAGCCTCTCCTCCACGATTCCCTGCCATGCCGACGCGCACGGTACAATCAAACGTCCACAAACGGAGATATATATTTGAAGGCAACTCGGTCTCAAAACTCATGGACAAGATTCGGGTGGTTGCAACACTGCCGAAACCGAAGCAGAAGGCCCTCAAAAAATGGATGCGTAGTTATGTAGAACTTTGCCTTTCGCAACGAACTAGATCGAACTGAAACCTGTTGTCATTGCAAAAAACCATTAGCAAGCGCACCTATAAAACCTTACTGCGGATTACATACATACATACATTACATGCAATCCTAGATTCACTTTACAATTAGACCGCCTGAAGAGGGCGCCATAGAAGTCATGCTTCGGCTTCAGATTGTTCACACTCGAATAAATCGTATATCGATAGAACGGTAAGAAATCAACTATCGGTTCAAAATATATAGTCCCATAGCAATCAGACGGCTGGCAATAGTGAATCAGCACTCAAAAACTCCAGAGACATAATATGATCGGAGAATTAGCACCATTCTTCCATTATCTTGGGTTTCCTTGGTATCGTCGCAACTTGAGGAGCCTCCACTATTGCCTTGACTCGCATTAGCCCTTTCTTGAATCACCAGAGTCATTTGGGCTGCTGGAATACTTACTTGCTCTCCACCTAATTAATAAAGTGCAATTAATCATAGGACCAGGATCGAGAAAGCAAAGCACCCAGTTATGCTCTCTTACTGAAGATACCTAGACTAAAAAGTCGTGTTCGCAAGATGATACTAATACGTAAAAAAAAAACCATGCAAAATCATTTGATACCCCTCGCAGAATGGAAAAGTCAATTACCCAGGCCATGTTTAAAACCATGGTTCAAACATGTGCAAAAAGCAGAAGAGAGATATAAAAGATCCTGCAAATTGTTCTATAAACGCGAAGTGAATAGAAAGCTCGGGTTAAGTTGTGGGGCCACGAATTTGCGTATGTCAGTTAACTTTCCAAATTCTATGCAAGCTTGAATATAACAAAAGATGTCGAAATGGCAACTGAATAGGGGTTCAGGTGAGACAACGCCACCGGACAGCTAAGCAGGTTAGGCGTGTATGTCGCTCGAGCAATCTGGGTTTTCCAAGACCTTGATTGTTGTGGGGCTTCATCCAAAACATACCCTGTGACCACTCGACCCTGTGGTAGATTACTCTCTTCTCCATTTCCTATTTCAAGAAGATCTAAGGTTTAATTAATTGAGGAATGAAGGGCGAGACGCGGTCATTTCCAAGGGAAACAAGGGAACAAGACAAAAGAAGGAAAGGAGGGGTTCGAACGCACATTTTTTTAAGGCAGTTGCTAAGGCAACACCTTATGGTTGTTAATTACCATGTCATGCTCCGAAATTAGCCCTGGGTTCATTTGTTTACTTTCGCCACCATAGTGGACAATAACAAGAAGATGGCTATCAGGTCTGAGTCGTGAGTTTCAAGTTACATCCTGACAGAAAAAAGAATTGGATACAAACTTCTCAATATCTTCTATAAGTACAATGAATAAAATACACATAAAATTTGTTTGGCATGAAAAATGCATAAAACCGTATCGTATTAGATTTAACTTTTCCATTGTCCTAATATGGCCATTTGGACTTTCAATGAGAGCTCCGCCTTTATACCATTCTTCCTCACCGGGATCTCAAATCTTCCTCCTTTGTTGTCGTCGACTCATTTGCAGCTGTCATTTGGGGTACCATTTAACAAGTCTAGCTAGTATAAGAGATATTTGGCTATGACCTGTTTTTCCCATGGCCCATTGAATCTGCAATAGTATGATGCCAAAAAAAGACCCCCCCCCCCCCCCCCCCCCCCCCCCCCCCCCCCCCTATCCCCCCCTTTTTTAAAAAAATGTGGAAACTTGCCCGACAGCTGATCAAAACCAAATTATAGGCGCAACGAGACGCTGGGAAAGGGAAACAGACCCCTCATCTTGCCATTTGAGGAAGCTCCTTGAAAATTGTGATTGGTTGCTTTCGCCAGAGAATAATGGTTTATGTAGATGGAAAGACGCCCCTCCTGCATAAATGCCATGAATCAAAAAAATAAAAAAAAAAAAAAAAACTTCATGGATCATGCTTTAACAAGTAAAATCTGAAAATTTAATTCTTGGATTAGATTGAAGTTCTATACTCGTCGCATATACGGTACTCTGACCAACAAAGGATTGCAGTGTATCAGCTGCTCCCTGCACCATCATGTTGCTTTTCAGCATCGGGACATCCAGTAAACTTAGCTTGTTTCTGATAGGGTCTTAAGTTCGCACATTTACTGTCCCAGGTGCGCGCCATCTCCTACATGTTTTAGGGTGAATGTGTTAGAGATAGGATTGTTGAAAAAGATAATTCATGGTTACCTGAAGTGAATGGCTATTACCTTTTTCCTTAGGTCTTATATGCATCGTTAGCACCGAAAAATTGTATGCAGGGACGATTCGGGATAATGCTTGTTCCATATTGCTTCCTTCAATGTACTGTTGGGCAATTCTTTCTGCTTTGAGCCAAGGGCCAGTGGGACCGTTCTCGGTCGTTTCCCTGATTCATAAAGTTAAAGCAAAGATAGAAAAACTCATATGGAAGGCAGAATTCACAGCAACAACAAGGGGGGGGGGGAGCGGATAGAAAACCCCTCCCAATATCCTGCTGCAAAATACAAAGCAGATACAGTGAATTTCAAAGTTAGCATACGTCAGATACATTTCACATTTTCTTGGTTCTTAACTTATCTAGAGAAACAAACACGTTCTTTTATTTGACAAGAATTTAATGCGTACCCAAATTTCACGATATCATTCTAGTGTTTATTGAGCCTTTCCAAAAACTGATCTATTTCCTTAGGGAGGAACATTGCCTGCATAAGAAGGAAAGATAGAACGTGCGCCCACCACCGTGCTACAATTGATAAGGATTCAACTTAATGGCTAAACATTCTAAAAAAGATGCGCGAGTGTAGGAAAAAAACATTTTACTCCTCCTTAAGGGGGGAAATATCTAGCATACGTGAATAGCGCTCAACAAGGGATGTTGTTGTCGTGCTTATGCTGGACGGGGAATCTATCTACAAAAGACTCGTCCGATTTGCGTTTAAAAACCACGGTATGGTGTATGTACAAAAACTTCAGATTTCCATTGTCATACAGTCAACTCAGACATCATAGAGCAGTATCAGAATTATCAGGCCTCAGAAACTCATTGTCAAACTGAAAGTATTTGATTTAGTACCCTTACGTATAGAAGAGTTATCTCTTGCATTTAGATGTGCAGGCTACTTCGGCGCAGCCACCAACAGCGGACCGCGAGGACTTTCCACCTTAGTAGAATTCAACCCAGAGGAACAACGCATTTTCCCCAGTCCATCGGCAGGCGACCAATCTTGCATTTAAAATCAGGCACAACCAACCAAGTTACAGTTTTACTGCTCTACAAGGACATATCAGAGTAATCATTTTCTAAACACTAATTGCAAGTTTCTTGCTCTAACAAGAATTATCAGAGTAAGAATCATTCTAACACTAATGCATATGTAATATCCTTCATTAAAGCGAAGCCAAACTATTACCTCCCCGTATCTCTTTGTCGAGAAGTCAGAACTATCCAGTTCAACATTGGACCTGTAGCTCATATTCCCGGTTGGAAAATGTGAAAGTGCACGATCTCATTGTCCACAAAGCTTAATCCCTTTCTTAGTTGATATACCACTTTGCACTTACTGAGCGTCCAACCCAAGTACCAGTCCTGGTTCGACTTCAAAAATTCACCCATTCCTCCACCCCAACACGAACTCATGAACTTCCCTGTTACTCTCCTCCAAATACTGCCTTCTTAGGAATGTGAGTCTTTTGACTGACACACCGACGGCTTTCAAACTCCTCCCTCTCCAGCTTTAACCACCGGCTTTTACCCAATTTATGGGCTATCTGCGTTTGTCACGCCATCATCATGGGCCTGTATCCTTCCACCTTTTATCACCATTGTTAAAGCAGCTGACACCCCGCATTCGACTACGATCTCCCGTTTAATTCTTGATCCTCGGTTAAAGTGTACGCGCTATCTCGCATTCTTTTTTAACAACCACCTTCACTTCTGCCACGAAAACCCTCGTCCATCTCCTTCACTCATTCTTTTCACCAGGCGCCCAACCACATGCAAGATTCACGCGGTTCCGCATCCTCCTTGACCCGGGGCATAATCGGCACGCACATCCTCTCTTTCCCTCTTCCACACGATCACCTCTGCCTTGCCTTCCTCCTCCTCGAAACCCAATTATACCCTGTTCGCTCCCACCCTGGAATCCTGGCACCGGTGTGCTTACGGTACGCGCTCGACGTCCCCCGGGTTTTCGGCATCTGGGTATTCGGAATCCAGCCCTCCGAGTGAGAGATTTCGCTGGTAAAGCACCGATCTTGCTTGGTCTGCATTGCAGCGGCTGGACCGAAATCCATGGCGAATGGCAAGAGACACAGAAGAACTCTGGAGGGTTTTCGTGGTAAATAAGGATTTCATTTTGGCGCCAACGGAGGTTGCCTTTTGATTGTTTGGGCAGGTAATTGACAAGGATTTATGTCCACGTGTGATGATTATGTTAGAAAAAATCCTTCGTGGGAATATGTTGGTGTCCTTTTCCTGGGTATTTCTAAGTAGGGATGGAAATTGTTCATGTCATCCGAATTTGGGATGAAATTAAACAATGCACATTCACTTCCAAAAGTCTTGAGAAACACCCTCTGTGAATTAGAAACAATAGAAGATTTTTTTTTTTTTTTGGTAGGTAAACAATAGAAGAATTTTATTCCCTACTTAATTTGACAACAAAGGTCGTCAATGGTCCAGAAAAATTGCTTTTCATCCAGGTAGAGTCCACCGTTTCCATAAATTGGCTTTTTATAGTCAAGAGTCCTTCAGGAGATATGGAGGACTTATCTCCTGAAGGATATTATAGTCTGTCATCGGGGATATTTTGATTTGATATTGGACTACTCGAGTCGTTGTCCGGGGCTCTTGGACTGACCCCTGTACTACCTGATGGAGAGATGGACTCGCTGTCATCTGCCACTACTACCGGCTTTATCCCGAGCCTGGGATGACTATGGAAACGAGCATGCTCACTGACAATCACTTCCTTTCCGTTCTTCTGCAGGATGATGGTGGTGAGACTTCAAGGTCCTCAGTGATGATGGTATGTGCGTCCATTTCACGTACCAGGAGCGCTCTTTGGGACCTTCTACAGGTAAGCATTCCATGGCTTTCTATTTCTGGCAGTTTGATCCCAAGGACGGGAGTAGACTGAAAATAGGCCTCTTCCCTCGTCTCTCAGGCTCATAACAAATGACAGGTTCAAAGAGCGTGAGGGCAAATTGGGCCTGTCCAAGGATATTGGTGGTCCGTGCTTTTTTCAGTGCGAGCTTCCAGCCATTCAGATTAAGCATTCGGACCAATTCCCAAACTCTTGTATGCAGATAATCATCCCATCTACAAGTCGAACCACTATCAACAAATATCTCACATATTTTGCTTTGGGGGGGGGAGCATCCCCCCTGCCTCGATGGGAATTCAACCGCGGCAATACATTTCCAAGCTCTAGATTGAATCAGTTTGTCCAAGTGCTAAACTGGGGGCAACACCATGTTAATTTCCGTCACACACCAGAAGAAACTGAATTTTTTCCTCGTATTTGAAAAGGATAGTTGAAGTTTGGAATTTTGTTCTATCATAATATCCCGGATCATCACGTAAATTCAGAATAGTAGAGCCTTCGGTTTCGGATATGTGATTGAAATTGACAGATAATGAAGGATGGAAAAAAAGGGACTTGTGCAGTCTGTTTCCAACTCTGTTATGGTCCGACTTCCCAGTACCTAAAAAAAAAGAGCTAGAAAATGTACATGCTTTGTGTACCTGGCAAGACAAGCGGGATTGCAATGCTTCTGGAAGCTCATCCGAGACAAGGAACCACGAATCAACTCCATCGGATGACCATATGTACAAGTTGAAGGCATTCAATGAAATGAAAGCATCCAAGGCCTTGTGGACGGCGACATTACCAAGGTCGCATGTTTGTCTGCAGTCCAATCCAGCAAACCCTTCCCCCCAGGAAAACTCCCCATCGTGAACTTGCTTGGTGGCGAGATGAGGGGGTAACCAACATCGCACGACAAGTTTGGTGTGCTTGGTGAAGGTTCCCTGTGAGAAATGGGGGTTCTTCCAGGGTTGGTTAACCAAGGGATTACTCGTGACTCCTTGGGAGTAATGCTCGACGGCCCTTGAGGACAGAGTTGAACTAAAGAAGGGCCCATGAGAGACAGCGACTCTGTTGTAGGAGTATAACAGTAACTGCGGTTTGCGTCAAGCAGGTTGCAGCCAGTTGGAGGATCTGCCATCCATTTTCCTGGGGACAAGCTCTTGGTAACCATTTGCATAAACGATGCCCACTATTACCCCCGGCTTGCCGAGAGCATGGTCTGACCCTGGGCACGACAAGGCATTCGGATCCCGAATTTCTCATCGTCCTGCTTCAGGACCATATCGGCGGATTTGAGGTCCGTTTACCAACACAAGTGGGTCGAAGTCCCTCCCATGCCTGGTGCCTTAGTTGTCAACATTGGAGATCTACTTCAGGTTTGAGCACACACACGGCCTTATTTCCTCAACGTCGAGAAACTTAAGAATCTTCGCCGGCTGATGATCCCATGTCACAACATCGCAGCTAATGTCCAACGACGACTTCATCAGCGAGGAGCACCATGTTCGGGCAAACCAGGTAGGGCCTCGGGTATCTGTGCCCTGCTTCTTCATCCAACTTATGGACGCGTCAACAGTGAAGTACGGTCCAATAAGGTAATTGTTGTCGGAAGATAATCCGGCCATATACTGGGAGGTGACGGTGAAGTAGTCGCGGGAGAATATGACTCCAGGGCTGGATGGGAAGTTTCAGATCTGCCCTCGCCCATTTCAGATTGCCCACAATTTAGTGTTTTCGATTTGTACCTCGCATCCCTCCCTTCCTTACATTCTCCAAATCCGACACGATGGTGTCGCTGGCGCTCCATGTCGCCGCCTTCTTTCATCCTCTTCCCGACGGGCCTCAACCGTCTCATAGCCGCCACCTTATCCTTCCTCTATTGCCACCCTTCGTCCGTCCTCCTCGTCCTCTACTTCTCATCCCTCATTCATCTCCAAGCCCTGGTGGTTCTTCCTCCACGATCTCCCAACCGCCGCCCAATCCCGTTCCAACCGCCACGATAACCTTAATTTCCTCATCAAGAAACTCGACTTCTTCGCCCTTCTCGTATCCCTCCCTCTCGCCTCCTTGACCCACATCTGTCCTCTTTCTCTCCGGTCCCTTCCTCCCACAGCCCCAACCTACCGTTTCTCCTTCCTGCTCTTCTCCTCCTCAATCTTCCTCTTCTGGGTCCTCTTCCTCCACGTATTGGTGAAATACTTCTTCTTGCATGACAATTCACGCTGGTGCGTGATGAGTACCTCTTCATTTTCGCGGGGGTGTGCTTCTCAGTCGAGTATTGGATGATCGGCCGGGGAATGGACGGGCTTGCGGGGGAGTTTTACGGCATCCTGGGGTGGGTTAGCTTGGTTTGTTGTGGTTGTTGCTTGGTTCTGGGCGTAAAGCCCTCGGCTTTCTTCGCAGAGCATGGGTTGTGTTGCGGGCTGATGGTGAAGGGTACTTGGGGATTGCAGGTGGGGCTGAACATGGGAACTGATGGAGGTTGGTTTGCCTGGAAAGGTTGTGAGAGGGTTGGTGTTGTTGGGGTTTGGGAGTTGGATGTTGGGTTGAAGTGTGATGTGGAGCAGGATGGATTGAGGGGCTTGGCCTTGATGAGGCTGTCGTTTGTCTGGCATGTGATCGGGGTTTTGGTTGGTAGCTTGCTGTTGTTCTGGGTTTTGTCCATGAAGGGGAGTTCCCGGTTGGGTGACGCTAGGGGACCGTTGTTGCTCCGGCACCACGGGACGGACCAGTCGGGAGTGAGGTCGGTGGCAGAGTTCGAGCTGGCCTGAAAGTTATATGGTGGTCGTTTGTTTTCCTTTCAGACAGTTGCAGCATAATCTCTCCTTGAGTTGTAGCTTAGGATTGAGTTTCCTTCAGCCATTGCTGAAAGCGATTATCATTTTGTTTACCCTGTTCTTGATGTGTGGATAGATTGTTTCCGCAGAAGGGAAAACCCCTATGCGGAATATTCTTCAAAGATAATTAATTACCATATCTTACCAGGGCGCACAACTGCTATAGATTGTGATTTGCATTCCTAAATTCAAGATCAGTTGACTTCTGCCCTCTGGTGTTTCCTTCATTGCTCTGGGTTTCATATGTCGGCCCAAAGGGGGAGTGATTGATTTGAGGTAGTAGGCATGCTGGGATTCAAGAGGATGAGGATCTAGGATGTCAGAGGCATTCATTCTATGTGAGACGAGGAAGAGGAAGACGTTGATGGTGTCAATGGTGTCAACGGGGATGCGACGAAATCCCGGTTGCCAGCAGGCGGCAAAAACAGTCTGTCAAAATCATTCGACAAGGGCAGAAGGAGGTCCTTAGTTCTTGCCAAGGCAATCAAGGGATTGTTTCTCATTCCCCAATCTCTGGTGCAGCGAGGCCAGTTTATCTGGCACATCTAGTTGGCCAATGATGCCATACTGCTCTTGAGAATTATAATGACATTCCGTAAGTTTGATCGTCTTGAAGCTGCATCTCTTTCACCTGCAAAACCTGAAACGGTGAAGGCATACAATTGTTATTCTCATCAACAGTTTGATAAGCAATTTTCAATCATTTCTTAGCCAGAAAGGCAGGGATTCCCTCTTTCTTGAATTATCTTTTCCTGTGCTGATGAAAATCATGTACAGAAGAAAATCGGAATGTGTAGCAGAAAATGAGCTTCCCCTGTTTAGTTGACTCTTTAGAATTGTTCTCCCTAGCATTGCCGTGATAGAATCCTCTCAAAATGGAAGAGGATGTCGGGTCCCGAATTGTGATCCACTAACAAGAACAAGCACCAGATCATTCGGACACATGACACTAGTGAGAACAACATGAAAATGTCAACCCAATCCTATATTGTCCGGTCATCATCGGCACTGCACCACGGAGGTAATACGAAAGGCCCTTTACCTGCCCCCCGTTATTGACCACCGTTTTCTTTCTTCCTCACACCAACACATTCCCTTCCTTCACATCCAATTCCCCTGTTCTTAAAACAGAAATACTAGGTTTCTGAAACCAAAGATGTTCCGGGTCGGGACAATGTAAACACCCCCATCTACCAACCGGGTGCAACTAAACCAACAAAACAAACTGAAAATTTGCATCATGACAGTGGCAAGAGAGGTCTTTTACTTGACCAGACCTTATCTGTTGCCATTTTTTCTTCTTCCTCATGCCAGCACTATTCCCTCCCTTCCTATCTGATTCCCATGTCACGACGGGGATCATGTTATTCTCGTCTCCCGCATCTAGCCACCCTATCCATCCATCAAAGCAGAAACCTTAGGTCTCCAAAAACCGGAAGTTGCAAGGTGTTGGGACAATGTACATACCCGAACCAGCCATCATGCGCAACTAAACCAACTAGACAACCTAATAAATGTCAAGATGTAGCATGAAAATCTGTTACAAGCAGCAAAATGCTCCATAATTTTAACCCACAACCTGAAAGGGTTGCCACCGTACCAAAATGGGAAAAACCCAACCTCACCTTAGAAAGATAGAAGAATTCGGCCCTGATGGTCTAACGGACTACTTTATTTACGGTTAATTAATTTTAGAGCAAAACGCTGCTAGACTTGGATGCTTGAGCCTCAATATACGTTGTATCGGTTAAAAAGAATTTCGATTTGTTTATTATTTTTTGTTTCAAGTCTCGGTCAATTCTTCTTGTTAGATTTTTGTCGTCGAGTTGGGTCACGAACGAATGAAGAGGTGGTTGTACTCAGTCCAATCCATACCCAGGTTGTGTCTCATTCCTTTACATAAGTTAGGAGCTTCGGTCAACTTCTGGCCGCCAAAAGCCTTGAATTTGCTTTCCCATCGTCACCTGCCACTGGGTTTTTTCTTGGTTTCCCTTTTTAAATATCATTTGTCTTTCTGGGTTTCATGTGATTGGATCGAAATTGAGATCGATTGATATGATTTAGCTGGGAGTAGTTACCGGTTGCCATGGATCTGAATCCTATGGACTCTAACGGGCATGGTGATGATCGCGATGATGATGATGACGGCGGCGGCGGAGGCATTTGTTCTGTCGTGGATGAGGAGGTCGACGATGATGTGGATGGGGATGAGACGAAAGCCCTTTTGCTTACCGGCGAAAAGGGGATGTCGAGATCGTGCGACAAGGGAACAAGGAAGGTGCAGTGGAACGATAGCAACGGGAATGACCTCGCCGAGGTCCTGGAGTTCATGCCGAGGTAATCGTGAGGACGGCTCGTTGCTGCTGTTAGGGCCTGTCTTTGAGGGCATTTTAGTTGGTCGATTTGATGATGGCTTGTTCCTTTTTTGTTCAATCAACTTCTGGAAGTGAGGTTGGGAGGCAGTTGGAAGAATCTGGTTGCTGGTGGATCTGATCCTATTACTGGATTCATATCAGTGGCAGGAGAGGAGTAGCTGATGTACTTGTTTGAAGTCTGAACTATCAATGTGTGCCTTTTTACCTGTACTCGGGTGTTGCTGTACATCCATGACGGCCTCCATAATCTTAGGCGGCTTTCGACCCTGGATATTGATTTCCCGGAATTTTGATCCCGGATGCGATAGACCCCGACGAAATGCCGGGCAGAACAAACTATTTAAGAGTGGTTTGTCCTTTTCATATGGATAGGATCCAAAAGTTTCCTGAAAACAGTGACTTTGTTGACCATCTCTGTGCTGTCTCACTTCTCTCCTTTCCGATGTTTCTGCTACTTGTTCTGTGCTCGGTAACATGTCTCTATAATAGTTGTTCGGCACCGGGGAGGCCTGCTGTGGGGTGATGAAACATTGATCACTACATTTCCCCTTTTTTCTGTCTCCCACTGCAGTGAACCGAGCGAACATGAAGAGGATGATTCGAATTCTTGCCCATGTATTATAATGTAGGAGGAGGCCACTTCAATGGTTAAAACTCTGGATGAAGCTAAAGATTCTGAAATCTTGCCCAGATGAAGCTCGAGATTCTGAAGCTAAAACTCTGGATTCGTCCATGGTTACATTTCCATATTCCATGGATGACAAGGGACAGGAACTCGTGAGGATGGCTTTGGGATGTGGCTGGGGTGGCTGCAGACAATGATATCTGCAGCCGACTGTGTGAAGTGTGTTGCTTCACTTCATTGTAATTACTCGCACTGATGCGGTGGAAATGTATTGTTTTTTAATCTGGGCACTGGCATGGTTACATCGATGAAAGTCGCTTCAGATAACATGAGGAGCGGTGGGTCGTGATGGAAGCAACATGAATTTCATAAATAATACAGTCGGCATAATCTGAACGAACAGCATTCAAAACAATCAGTAAGACACGGGTCAAAAACACAACAAAGAAATCCACAAGTTCATCGCCAACGATGGACATTCCTTTCGAACTCCCCAACTGATGGGATTTCGCGAGATTCTGTACCATGTCAGCTCCCACCTGCAAAATCTGCACGCACACTGGGAATGAACACTTGTGCTGTGTCCGCCATTTACCAGAGGATGATTTCTCTGAAGTGGATCAATTCTCGACAGGAACCAACCAGTTCGAAAGGCTACCATTTACCGGGACATGTTGCACCTGAGAATTCGACTTGCAAGATGTCACGGCCAATTCAACTTCTCTTTCTATTTCCATGTTCTCCTTACTCAGCTTCTGGTTCGACAGTGTCACCTTCGCTTTCACGGTCTTCCACTGCACGGTGTTCTCAACTGGATTTAGCACCGAGTGGACATAATTGTTTCTCAAGCGGGCATTTTCGCTTGATCTCATGGCGGTGCATGGTGTTCGCACATTAGCGCTCAGGGGCTGCACTGTTTTGATCCCCTTCTCTTCGGGTAATTTGGCTAGGGAACTCTGCTCTTGCTCCTCGGAACTCGAACCCACAGAATCAAGCCAGACTGGTGTGTCATCCTTACGGGATCTCAAATCGAACTGACGACAGCCACCACAGATATCTCCGTTGCTGAACGATTCGTTTTCATCGTGCTCAAATTCTAGATCACTATCGTCACAAAGGAACCCATCCTCCTCTTCATCCGAGCTGTCTCTGCAGTTCCAGTAACGGTAACTGGAGGGGTGAGTGGATTCATCCTTCGAATTGATTATCGGGGTCGTTTCCTTGCCACTGTCCTGCCAGAAAATTTCCTCGGAGTCGCTCTCGGGGGAATCAGAATCTGAACAAGGCAATGGCTCGTAGGCCTGCACATTCAAGTCAAACCGAACCACCTTCTTATGGGCAATGCTCGATCCCCTGCCGCATCGAACCCCAATCAGAAACACAATCACAAAAAAACCAGGCAACCGCGGCAGAAACAACAGTCCCATAGAAAAGTAAGAGGATCCATTTCCGAGACGGGAGGAAGAAATCACCAACCCGTGATCGCCGACCACTTCGGGATCATCATCATCCTCGAGGAAGGAAGCGAGAGGCCTGTACGACGAGTGCTGAGCCTGTGATAGAGAAGGAACAAAATGAAAAATCAGGACAGTGAAGGCAAAGGGGTCAGTAAATCAATCGGCGAGACGGCCAAGTACGTCGCGGGAGGAGGATTTGAGCTTCTTCCTCTTGTCGGGAAGGCAGAAACAGGAGCGGAAACACCTCATCTCCTCCGATAATCCCAAACGCTCATGAATTTGAAAAAGAAGAAGAAGAAGAAGGAAGAGGACCGTTGGAGGAGGGACAAGGGCGAGGCGGGGTGATTGTAATGATTTCATGTCCCCACTCGTGTCCTGTCTGTCTGTCCATATTACAAAATCCTAAATTACAATTTAGTTGACTTGTGTCAGTTCAGTGTTCGTGTGTGATTGGTTTTGGGCTCTCATTTCCTTCAAACTCGGATCTCCTCCCAGCCCAGCGAGTGAAGAAACGTTAACTATATTTAAATGATATAAGGGTCCCGGAGGAACCTGTGGCGCTCTATGAATAAGATGGGCAACACGGTCCGATCCACGAAAGTTGGCTCGATGGCTCCCTTCTCACTGTTGCCAGTTGCATCGTCCAGCCGGCCGTATTCACCGTGATCGTCGAGCAGATGCAGGCCGCTTGGACATTCGGGATCAACATCGACTTCTGGTTTATCATATATGGAGCAAGTGATGATCCCAGAAAACTCATCGATTCCTTTATCATCAGATGATGACAAAACCAACGTTTCCCCTCCCCCTGGAACTTGCTGAGGCAGACTGCACACTTGCAGAATCTCCTCCTGCCAACTCAGCCCCCGTGCCATTTTCCCCTGCTCTGATTCTCCTGCCCATGAAACTGCAAACTGGGATAGAATGCAACGCCCGCTTATCCAGGCCTCATGCTCGAATCCTAGGGGGAGTGTTTATTTTTTTTATGAGAGTCATGGCCTGAAAACGAGATCGTATGAGACCTCATGGCCCGTACCCCTCCCTTATTGTGTGTTTTTTCACCTAGTAAACGTAGATGGAGTGTTTGCCAACAGGGTATCATCCCGATGGTTCCATCGGTATACTGAGAACTGCCCAATGACGTTGATATGCTGCATTTGATGGCCCTCAGTTCATCATAATAAAATTATCTGGTGTAAACACAGTTCAGGCAGCATTTGATGACGAGCGAGAATGTGCTAGCAAGAGTACCGATCAATACAACAACAATGTTTGGGAAACTCGGGGTAGGAGATGCGAAGGAAGCGGTAAGACTGGGTCAGAGGAGTGAAACCTCCTGGTGATGACGAAGAAGAGGACAACTATGGCGACACATCATTGATTACTAACAAGCCCCTCCATGGAAGAACCCCATAAACACGAACTATGAACCAATCTAAAAAAAAAACGAGACGAAAAAAAATGTGGACCGAAGGAAGACTTGGAATTGCAGTAACCAGTGGTTGTCTGTGTTGAGAGAGAGAGAGAGAGAGACCTGCCCGTAGACAGAAGATCAAACTTTGAAAAAAAAACTCATTCTTCCCGGGGCTCTGGGACCGATCTCTTGGGCCGGAGGAGAAACCGGGATCTCAAACTAGGCCCAAATACGAACCCCATAACAAGATGATGGAAAAGTCAAAACCTCCCCCCTCCCTCCCACATCAATAATTAATTAAAAGGTCAAACTCACTTGAATGCCAAGGGAAGGAGTTTTGTACTTGTGTTGTGGGCCTATGTGTTTGGGTTTGTGTGGCCACCAATTGAGTCGTACCCTATTTTGGGGGGGGGGAGTGTTATAATACCAACGGCGGCGGCTGACCATCTCAAACATTTTTACGACCATCTCCCATATTTGGCGTCATGTCCAATGGGATGCGTAGGACAATAATGTGACCAAGTGCAAATAGAATGGCAGGTGCTTTGATGACCCTTATGGGATTGCATCGACTTTTAAACTCGAATAGTTTACGGGTACGAGGATATAAATGTCACGGGACGGGATGGAAGGACTAATTATACGTAACATTTTTTTGGAAACCGGGTAGCCGGGGGAGTGGGAAGTGAGTCGATGGAACGTTAACCTTTCGTTCAACGCTGAATTGAATGTGGTCAAGGTCTAATAAAATAGATATACCATGGACAACTGGGGTCACGTGGAACATTGACCACCCCGATGGTCCAATATCAAAGGGTGTTTAAGTCAGGTTGTGGGATGGGGTGGGGGCTTTCCATGGTTTCCATAGCCATCGCCTTGACCCCGCCCATGTTCATTGAATTATTGTTCAGAACTTTCCACACACAAACTCCCTCCCTCCCCCCCCCCCCCCTCTCTCCGCCACCACCTGCTTTCCCTTTTACTTTATCATTATTATTATTATTTAATGAAAACATACATTGTTTCTTAATAAGTTCATCCGGAAATTGGAAAAAAGGGAAAAAAAAGAAAATGTTTTTTTTTCCTTATGTTTATTACATCATCGAGATCGAGATGTTAAAAAAAAAAAGCAACATTCATGAACAATATTAAATTGACGAATCCATTTCCGGCCCCAACAGCGTGTATAAATAGTAGCCCTTTGGCGCCACACCTTGGGATCGTCCCATCCCATGCACGGACTCCTCTTTCGAACCACCACCCCCGCTGCTAATCCCCAAAGAGACCCAAAAAAAAAACAATGGACGACTCCGGATCCGACGGCAAGGAAACCAAGTACAGGGGGGTCAGGAGGCGGCCCTGGGGGAAGTTCGCTGCAGAGATCCGCGACTCCGCCAGGCACGGTGCCAGGGTCTGGCTCGGGACCTTCAACACCGCAGAGGAGGCAGCCCGGGCTTACGACCGTGCAGCATACGCCATGAGGGGACACACCGCCGTCCTCAACTTCCCTGAGGAGTACCCGGGGACCAGGGGAGGGGCAGGGGCCTCGTCGTCGAGAGGGCAAGCAAAGAGGGGGGCAGAGGAGAGGCAGGTGTTCGAGTTTGAGTACTACGACGACAAGCTGCTCGAGGAGCTCCTTGACTACGGGGAGAACAAGGGCAGGCAGTAGGAGGAGATAACCAAAACCAAAAAAAAAAAAGAGAGAAAGAGAAAATGACATCATAATAAAGTAAATCGAGTTTGCATTCCTTGCACGATTGAAATTGGAAGATGCAGAGCGATCCCTCCCTTTCCTCTTTCCCTACAACAGATAAAGGACATGATTGGGAAAGGTTAGTGGAGGGGGCATCATGCCATGTCACCACCTAATTTCCTGTGCTCTTCTTTATTTTTTTTTTAATTTTATTCTGTGTGTTTCCTTCATGTATGGTATGCGTATGTACTGGGTTTCTTCTGTATGAAAACTCCTCAATGTTGCTTACTCATTCTAATGACTTCGACCAAGGTGATAGTGGAATCGAGTATAATAGAAACTTACACCAATGCTGTTTGCATCTTCTGTTACCCCTGGAATTGAGTTAGGAGAAAGTTGGATGTATCACGAAGAAGTCGATCTCTCCTACGTAAATTAGGAAACAATCGGAGCTTTCAGGAGTCATTATCTGATGCTTCGGCAAGCTGATGATGCTCAACTTCCAGGGAGAGTAAGGGATCCTATAGAAGTTTACCTATTCCCTTCGTACTGCCCCACGTACCATTTGCTCGACTATCTGAGCAATGCATTCCCTGTAATTATGTGCCTCAAACAAAGTGGCCGCGTATTTGGGGAATCCCCATCAAATAAGGGCCTTTCCCAAGAGGGACCCTCATCGAAGGTGGGTCTCCTATGTGTAAGTCCATCGATTGGGGCTCTACTTCTTGGTCCTTCGTCGAACATTGACTTCGTATAAAGAAGTTCTCATGTCGATGATTTGGGGAGACGTAAGTCTGAAGTTGGTATTGTTCCTCATTTTCCTCCTTTTAGATCCACATACCTTATGGAATACATGAGGTTGTATCGACCATAAGTGAAGGTCGAACCTCGGGCAGGGGTGGATGGACGTAATTGTCTGGGAGCATTTCCTGAATCTTGCAAGTCACTCTAGATGCATAATCGACTTCGGCGAAACCATAAGGGCATGTTCTCATATTGAAATACCACATCGCCGAGATTAGAGAGGTTCGCTGCCGAGTTGGCTCCGGAATCTCCATTCCTAGGACACACATTGTCCAACAATGCGGAACTGCGGGTATTACGTTTAGACATCGAGCAGTTTCCAGGAAACAACGCTTAGGCGCCTGCCGTGGTTGCAAAAAACTTATATAAAAAAAAACGCGGCGATCTTGAACAAAAATAAAATGTGGTCTGCAAAACAAAGAGGAAGAAATGCTCACTTCCATTGACCTGGACTTGGATTACCCGTAAAACTTGAAGGAATACAAAGTAACTAAGAAATTAGAACAAGAGAGATGATGGGAAAGACAGACAACCAACAAGCCCTTCCGACTAGCATGGTTCCTGTGAGCATAGGCCCAAAGGACCAAAATAAGACAAAAGCATTTTAAACTAATTTGGTGAGGGGGGGGGGGGAGCTCCTGTGGACATCAAAGTTTTGTTTTTGTTGTTTGTTTAGTTTGTATGGATGTTCAATGAGCGTGACTTTCAGATAGTGAAAGATCAACCATTGACACGTGGAAATCAAGTTCTTGTCCAAGGGACACGTAACGTAGGCCACACCTCCAACCCAATTCCCTCCACTCCGGTCGGCCAACTGATATTGAATATCCCTTGGCATGCCCCATAAACTGTCATTACAAAGATTGTGGAGATCAGAAAGGATCTCCCCTTTGTAGTAATAATAACGAGAGATGATGTAGAAAAACATTAGGCAATCCCTTTGTTGTCTGTTGGAATGGTTAGTCCCCCTACCGCAGGCCTTCTGGGTTGTATAGAATGGGCATTTCCTATGCATAGCACCTTCCCCGGTCTTAAGGCCCCGTTCTGGGTGTGCTTGTGTATAATAAATTATCAAGTTTAGAAATTACATTATTTCTAGTTGTCCATCTGTTTTATTCAATCCTATTACTTCTCTGCTTTAGATAATATTTTCACTTGATGAACTTTAATGGTGGCCACCCCACTTTCATTCGGTTGAAAGTTTGTATGTTATTGTCGAGCTCTGTTCTACGGGTGGTCGAGTCCTATTCCGGTTGAATTTCTATTCTACGGGCGGAAAAAGGGTGCCTCGGCATATGGAATGGAAATGTGTGGTTGAAGCTCCACTAATTGCCGACAACTTGATGTCATGGAAAATGTGGAATTGCCTCACCAACTGTCCAAATGCCTTCTCGAAAATTAGTATAAAATCCCAACTGCATTCTCTGCACAAGACATTAACAGTTGTTAGGATCGATATCAGAATTTAGAGCTTGAATTGGTAAGATCGGATGTAACCAGGTAGAATCATAAACTGATCGAAATTCTGAAAACAAAGGCACATTTGTCCTTTTCTTTCAAACTTATGTTTTAAGCAATCATTTTACTATGTGCTCTGTTGTTGTTTTAATGTAAATAGTCCTTCTCAACTCAATGAAATCCTTATCTTTTTTACTTTTTATTTTAATTGACCGACGTCCACAATCCACGACTCAAAATCGGACAGTCATGTTCGTGGCCAAATATTTTCTATGCGTACACGAAGTTGCACCAGTACCATGATTCCTAAATAAATTTTTTCAAAAATAAAATCAATTCACTTTAGGATATATAAATAAGCTGTATCAAAAGTTTCAGAATCGCTCTTTTATGAAAATTGGGGAAGCTTGAACATATTCTATTCTATTCTTAAAGCTAATTTTTTCTGAAATGTTAAAATAATTAGTTCAAAAATAAACTTTTTAAAAAATAATTTTTTAATATTTTCATCAGGTGACTTTTATACACGACTAGTTCCCACGATTATAGAAAATTGTAGTCGAAAGAATGATAGCTGAATTTGTTTTCTTTTTCCATGGCATGTTATGTGAAAGGATCCAAATGAAGGAATACCAGAGGCTTAATCGTGATCCTAACTTCTCTCAAAAAAATCATGGAGGGACAAAAGTAACAACTGACACAACCTATAAACGTTCTCGTACATGTATCTGGGGGCCGATGGTTGATGTGATTGAATGGAATGGATTAGATGGGCATAATCACGACCAGAGATCGAGCAACACGTGCGTAAATTCGTGGACTCCCCGGTTGGGGTTTTAGAATAGAATTAGGCGGCTGGCTAAGACCTTCCCTAACTCAATCTAATCTCACCCCTTCATCTGTCCGTTGTTGAAACCAAATATTTCCCTCTTGCTATGTAACAATAACAATAATAATTGATCCCAGGTTTAATGGAAGGGGGGGGATGGCCATGGGGGGGAAGTGTGAGTTAAGATCTCATGTTCTTGGCTCTTCGCCTGAATTGGATGCTACCGCGGGGATGCCGAATTGTTTGACTCGGACTACAGGGTCTTAAGGGAGCTTTCGTTCTCGCCCGGGTTTGATCGTGTTAGAAAAATAGGAGGGGGCGTCCAGGTTCAGGGCACATTTTCTTCCCCGAGGGTTGGGTTGAGGCGACAGTCCCTTTCTTCTTTATCCAATCAAAGCTCCCTTCCTTCTTCTTTCTCCACATTGACACACTCGCTAACAAACAGTGACGTTCATATTGTTTCCTAACGTTAGTGGTCCCGGTTCGGTTTAGTCCTTGGGACCAAATGATACGACGAAAATTCGGACTTTTGCATTGAATTTGAATCATGGGACTTCCCCCCCCAAACTTGGTTTTCACACCAGAGGGTCACGCTGATCTGAGATCAGTTTGTGGGCTCCGTTCATTCCCATCCCACTTCATCTTTTACCAAATTAACTTTTTATCTCTTACTAAATCTTGAGTATCACCTTAGTTTGTTACTTGATACGTTGGAGACATCGGTGGCGCGATTACTCCTCCCCCCGTGAGTTCGTTCAAAATTTAAAACTCTTGGGTTAGTGGCACATGCCTAGAATGTTGCCAGGGAGCCGTCCCCCCGCATGCTCTCCCGAGTTATAGCTACGTTTCATTTCTTGTGGTGATGAACTGTTAGAAAACGATCTGGTGGTCGCCGTTAACATTGGGGAGATCAACCCCATTGGTGTCCCGATCAAGGTTAAAGACAAGTTGGGGGTAGAGAGACCTGACGGCGTGCGATGGTGTCACTTCTGACAATTCAACCTCGTGCAGAAATCGTTGCGATGTTTACAACCAAGTGCGTGTAGATTTAGGAATTCGTTCTCCTCCAGTGTCCCATGATCTTGTATAAATAGTGGAGTCCACTTGACAACCTCATAGCAAGTCTTCCTCCACATAACTCGATCTCTGCCAACAAAACTCGCCAAATGAAGCATCGGCCCTGGAATGCCCTCGAATTCAATCTCGCCGACCACCACCTCCCCTTCGACGAGAACGACTCCGAGGAGATGCCCCTTCTCAGCCTCCTTGCCGAGGCATCCTGGGAAAGCTCTGGGTCGCTCTCCCCTGCGGCACCAAAGGACAAGGATGAGGAAGTCTCCTTGAGGGGATCCCCCGTGAAGGATAAGACGTACCGAGGCGTTAGGAGGAGGCCGTGGGGGAAGTTCGCGGCTGAGATCCGAGACTCGACCAGGCATGGTGCGAGGGTCTGGCTGGGGACGTTCGACAGCGAGGAGGAGGCTGCCCTTGCCTACGATCAGGCGGCCCTGTCGACGAGGGGGAAGTCGGCCGTCCTGAACTTCCCTATGGATAGGGTAAGGGAGTCGTTGCGGGAGATAAAGATGTATAGGGCGGAGATGGAAGAAGGGTGTAATTCCCCGGTGGTTGCTCTGAAGAAGAGTCACAGGATCACCAGGAGGAAGTTGATCAGCAAGAAGATTAACAAGAACAAGGGCAGTAATCACAGGCCCGACAAAGTTGTGGTGTTGGAGGATTAAGGGAATGATTATCTGGAGAGGCTGTTGACCTTTTGTTGTTGATAATTGGGCTCATCGTCGACATAAAATCCGTGTATAATTAAATGAATAGCGAAAAAAAAGTAAATTGGGCCTTCTGAGCTTTTTTCTGAAAAAGGCTGTCTTGTTACAGGAATCTGTCGCCCCTTTGGATGAAATCCAAAAACCCTACAAGGATTAAACCAACGCGAAGCACTCCGCTAGATTGCCCGTGTTCAGCCATTTTGACGTGAGGAAGATGTGCAGCAACATCTGTTGCCTGACGCCATTGTTCTTGGCGCTTGGCCCGGGAAGCCCTGGCTATGGAGATCGGTCCTAGATGGCTATCTACAACACCACTGTCATGAAGGAGCTCTAAGCTTCAACATTTCTCGTACAAGAGCCGGCACGGATTCCCAATCGTCGTTATTGAACTTAATCGAGATCTGATACAATATCAGATCAGTTTAAATACCAAGTCCATTATACAAACCCGATCGATTTTCACTCTAAAACTAGAGGAAGTCACCCGCTAGACTTATATACTAGTTTGGTAACAAATGTTATATACTACATAGAAGTAGGAACAGGTTGGAACCGAATATCAACTTTTTGTTACCATAAATCCAAGTTGACGCCAATGCTTAAAGGAAACAGCTCCCTCATCGGCTTGGATAATCACGGTACTGCAAATAATCCATACCACAGGCAACACAGAGTTCTGTTTGATTTATATTGAAACAGAGTAACTCCACTTAGAAAGTGAAATGATATTCAAAGATGTAGTAACCCCTCGTGGGGGGACACAAACTCGCGACAGAGAAGAAAATCCTAGAACAAGCGTGCTTAGACTAGAGGCCAAGAACTACATAAACAGCACTTGATTAGGCTATTATTTTAATATTATTCGCTTTCGTATGCCCATGAGCTGCAGAGAAGCAACGGGGGCGTGCTCTGCCCATCTAATAAGCCGGGGAAGGTGCCTCTATAGGCGGATATCCCGGGAAGATTGGGGTCGGCCCGGGATAATAGACTGGAGGATGAGCATGGTGGCGAGGGAAGTAAGGTCCTTCAGCGTGCGTCGGGGGATAAGCCGGGGGGAAGACATGACCACGGCGGTGAGGGTGGCGGTGGCGGTGGTGGTGATGGTGGTGATGGTGGTGATGGTGATAATGGTGCTCAGACTCCTCGGGAGCCTCACCTTCCTTACTGTGAGGAGGCATCGAGTACGGCGCTGGAGCAAAGGCGGGAGGTGGTGGGAATCGGCGGTGCGGCACGTGGGGGAAGGGCTCGCGTTTGGGGGAATCCGCGTAGCGGGCGAGGGATGGGAGGGCGAAGGAGAGTAGGCCGAGGAGGAAGAGGAAGTAGTGGGAGGGAGACATGGCTATTAGCTCTGCCTCTTTGGGATGAACTTCCCCTGTTTTAGAGAAAAAGGGATGTGTTTAGTGTGAGATGTTTGTTGCTGGCAATGTAAAGCTATTTATAGTTGCCTTTTCCTTTCCTTTATTTATGGTAGTATATACAAGGTTCTTGTCCTTGGCAGCTCAAATTTAGGCGAAATTTCTCATGACTTGTGAATGGCGTCAATTGCGCATGTTTCCTGTCGGTCTAAGAAAAAGAGAGAGCAGGAGAGGCACGTAAATTTTAGAAATACTATTACTACCTTCGATTTTTTGCAAAATAATATTTTATTTCCGTAAATCGTTAGGCGGGCGGTCTACGTACAATTCAAGGCAAAGAAGAGAAAAAGGAAGTCAGTCGGTCGGACTGTGAGTCAACGCAGCATGGCCCCCACTGGGGTGGGGGGGGGGGAGATAGCCGCGTGATTCTCGGTCTAAGTTTACAAATTGTGGTTATTATTAAGTCTTTTTTGTTTGGATCGTAAATGTTGGTCCCAGATTTACTGTATGTGCAGTGTAGACCGGGGCGGATCATTTCTCTTACCCGCCAAGCCGAACTGCCAATTCTCTCTCCCTCTCCCTCTTTTTCCCGCCCCCGAAGTTTCCTGGGCCAGTCCCCAGACTCTCTTACGGGGCCTTTTTCGAGCCCTCTTTCCTGTCGATGATCCGTAAATGGTCCCGGCCCATTATGGACCCACTGAAGTTAGTTAAATGGGCGTAAATGAGTCAAGCCGAGCCCGGACAACAGTGGGCTCGAGCTTGGGCTCGATTTGGAGACTGTATACTTGAGTTGGATAAAGTTGAAATAGTTAGTTGTGTTCGTACAACGCGAATTCAGTGATGCATGGTGGTGATTGGAGACGTAGAGGATCAAACACTGTACCAACCTGAGTGATTGTATTTTCGAAACATTAATTTGAAATGGATATTTTTTAGAGCTCCCGGACTGTTTGAATAAGAAGTTTCGGTATCGAGTTCGTTTTATAAAGAAATAGCTCGAGTTGGAAGCTGGGTGTTTATAATGAAACTGATCTTGAGCTTTTCTTGTACCGTTCTGATTATTTATACCTGTAAGTTAAAGTAGGTAATAGTCGCCCGTCCACGATAATTCTTTAAGAGAAGAGGACGCTGGCGGAAGAAGACGGGAACGAGGCCGCAAATTATAAAGATGTCATAATAATATTATAAAGGTGAAGAAATATAATATCAACGTACAACGAGAAATGGACTGTAAAACGGTGTATAGGCTATAGCAGGCACTCCTGCGAGGACATGTAATGATATAGTAGTAGTAGTAACAGCAGCAGCAACAAGGCTTTTATTCTAGAAACTCCATTCCATCATCACAAACTCCATGAGCTTGGAAGCGATCCGACGACGCTTTCCTTAGTAGCCAGGGGAAGGCGCCTTGCGAGGGGGGAGGTGGTGGCCTGGGAAGTGGTGGTGGGGGTGGGGCTCCTGGCTGGGAGGGTGAGCATGGTGGTGAGGGCCATGGGGGCCTTCTGCATGTGCTGGGGGATGAGCATAGCCGTGGCCGTGACCGTGGTGGTCATGAGGAGGGTGCTGCGGGGCCTCGCCTCCCTTTGGGTAAGGCTTGTGCTCAGGGTAAGGCTTATGTGGCGGAATGGGAGCGAAGGCCGGGGGGTGGCGGAAGCCGTGGCGTGGGCCGCGGGGGAATGGCTCGTGCCTTGGGGGCTCAGTGGAGTTGGCGAGGGAAGGGAGGGCGAGAGCGAGGACGCCGAGGAGGAGGAGGAGCAAGTAGTGGGATGGAGACATGGTTGCGTAAACTGTTTTGTGGATATAGGAATGTGTTTGGCTTGTGATGTGGAGGAGTTGAACCGTGGGGGTGACTATTTATAGTGGGTTTATTCCCCCTGCCGACCCTTTTTTTTTCCAATGCATAATTTAATCCCTCTTGTTAACAGTTGATTGATTACATGTAATTCTTGTGGGATTCCCACGATGATACGAAAAGTCAAAAGTTAGGCTGAAAACTCTTAATTTATTTTGCGTGTGTTGGAGCGTCTCTAGGAGTTCAAAAAAGCATGTTATGATTTTACTACAACAAAATTTTTGGTCCGTGGAGGACAGTAAAACATGATTCTGTTGTCAACGATTTTACCGGTTTTTCGGAGATGGGATGGATGCTTTTGGTTGTGAAAAGGTCGACCCGCATTCTGAGGGATATCAAGGCGTGATTGTCGGGGTGGCGATTTCCGAATCGTTTCATTTCATATTCACGGCCTCATACTGAAACAATACCATTATATTAGCAACTTAAGAAAAATAAACAAAACAAATGGGGTTTGAAATTCAATTCGATGCTTTTTCTTTGATAGTGTGAACGCATCACGTATGATCTTACGTCATGCTATTTCATACATTTCATTAAGTAATAATTTTTAGGACCAGCCGAGAGATCCTAAGTCCGTCCCCTCCCCCACCGCCGACCATTCCCCTTCCCATCTTAGTTCGATTTTAATATTACATTGTGTATATAGCTGCTACACAGAGAGAGAGATAGTTGTGCGGGGTGGCTTTTTGACCCGTTAATTAATAATCTAATATAAGACACTAAGAACTCGTTGACATAACATCACCGCTATTAACCATGTGAAATAACATGCGATTCCTCATGGAGAGACTCTATGATGAACGGAGGGCTGTGCTCTCCTTTCATGGGATATGTTCAGCAGGGCTTCGGGATCGTGTTCGACGAATTTTATCTTGCCCCGTGTGTAACCCTATAGACAAGGACCACGTGGTTGATTCCATCCTATACGTGCACGATGTTGGTTCTCCGAGAAGGTCGGCAGCCCTTCTATATACGTCTCTGCCCATGTTGGACGAATATTCCCACGACACGACAAGTTGACATGTTAAGCCCAATACATTTAAATTGGACCTCAGGCCTGCGTTTAGGCCCATTCATGTTTTACTGGGCTTTCATTGGGCCCGGGATAAGGCCCCCCTGCAGTGTAAGCAGGAACTCAACTCGTGTCTAACATTTTTCTTTTTCTTTCTTTCTCGTAGCAAAAAAATCCATGAATATTTTGAACCGGGTTTCGTGATCTCGTATGAAATATATAGAAATGATTCTATAAGCAATTTTTTAGCATATATAATATTTTTTCTTTACCTTTTTAATATAAAAATGCCGAGAGCACACGATACTATCTCCTTTATCTGTAACTAAATCTTAGATCATAGGCGTCTGCATATCTCTGGTTCATGCCACCCGAAATTACCATGGGATTTTGTTTTGTGACAGGAGTTTCGTGAATTACAGAATGGTGCAGCTCTCTCAAGCGAAGTCCTTTCATGGTCGGCAATATGGTGAAACATGCCGTCAATTGTGTTCTTTATGGGGCGGTGAATCCCAAAGAGAGGGCCCTCTCTTCCTCGTCAAGGCCTCCGACCACAAAGACATGCTTCTTTTTGGAGGATGGCCTTGACGTAGAAGAAGAGGAGCCTCACTCGGAGATCCCTCTTGTCTTTGCCTGCCGTAGATGGAAAAACAATTGGGAACAAGCCGGAGGATATTGTCTCTCTCTGTTTACCGATTTGGGCAGTTTGGGTATTTGGCCAGGAGTAGTTTGTGTGAAAACCTTACCGCTTGATTTATATTATACAGATTGCACATCAGTCGGATAACAAGGTATCTCCCCAAAATTTAATTTCGCAACTTGCAATGATCAGTCTCTTCATAAACAAATTACCACATAATTTTTTTGAGGTTATGACTTAATCTTGTTCTTTACTTTACACGATGTACTGAGCAAATCCAAGTCCCACGTCGGACACATTGGATAGAGCAAACCCAACTCTCATGTTGTTGAACACAGAGTCTGGCCTGATATCCTTAGCGGCTACGGTCTTGCAAGACACGAGACAAGATCTGCTAAGCCGTTGTTTTTGTTTTTTCCCCTGTGGTGCTAGTAGAACATAACATTGATGTACGATTCAAAGGGAAGAATGAAAACTCCAGGAGATACATGATCCTTGTACACCCTAAAACATTTGTCGCATAGTTGAATAATGAGCCTTTGGAGATTTGGTTTTGTCTAGACAGCTGAAAGGTTACACAACACACGAAGCATGAACATAACAAACCAAAACAATAGCGTACATGTGATTCTGGTCAATGACATACATCGAACACGACATATGATTGCGAGATATTATTTTGTCACGAAACACAAACCCAGGGTCAAACAAACAGTTCTGTCGTTCCATCCAAGGGGGCCGGTAGCCTAATGGTGGCCAGGAGGGGACTTAGGCTTCTTCTCGTATCCGTGTCGGTGTGCATGCACATGTTCCTTCCCATGCTTGTTCTCCACCTTGTGCTCGTGCGTCTTCTCATGCTTCTTTTGCGCATCCTTGGTCTCCTCGACAAGAATGTGGCCGGGGTGGCGGTGGTGGTGGTGACCGTCCTTTTCGTGGTCATGTTTCTTGTGCTCGTGCTCGTGGGACTCCTTGTTGGCATCAGTTACCTCCATGAGGCGGCGGCCGCCGCCATGGTGGTGATGCTTGTGGATCTTCACCCGGTGATGGGGCTGGTTATGGCTGTGGCGACCATATTCCTTGGCAGTGGCAGCGGCCACGAAAAGCACCCCGAGGAGAAGGATCAGAAGGCACTTGGAAGACATTGTTGTATAGAAGAAGGTAACAAATGGGAGTTTTTGTGGGTTGAGAAGATAAAATTCAGTGGCTCCCATTTATACAACGTTTCGGGTTGACCAATATGCACGTCATCTTAGTGAGGCGTTAGGTCGAGGTGGGAGAAAAATATTACAAAAATTTGTAAAAAAATAATGCAACACAACAGGTCGATTCAGATGGTTTATCGAGCCCCAGGTACGACCTTCACAAACTCGAGAGAGGTTTGTCAAATGTTATTAACCTCGGCCGGATACGACTTTGGCCAGTGGCAAATAGTTTGGACTATATTTGGCCTCTCTGTGTGCTTGGGTTTGGTTTGTTTACTGACAACATGGCACGACCGGTGCCCCCCCCCCTCTCGGTTTCACGCCATTATTCAATCTCAATGCCTCGGAAATGATTTTATTTTATTTTTTTAGTTCTTTTCGAGTTTCGGTCGTCTTAGCGAGAACAGATTGGCAAATGGGATTTCATTAGGGAGAATGATTGCACATGGTCGTCGACAAGAACAAAAAAGAAAGAGCACGATGTATTCGCGTTTTCTCGAGTTGTTAAGCTGCAGCGAATCTGCCCATTTTATTATTACGATATACAAGTTTTTTTTGTCTTGAAAAGAGCGATTAGGTTAATAAATGACGATTATGAGTCACCGACCACGGTTCTTTCTGACTTCCGTAAGGCCAGCTTGATTAAGCACGCGAAAGTCACGTGTGTGGCATACTAGATATTATGATAATGCTACGACGCATCAAACATGAGTGGATCCGTACATCGACCTCCTAACAATTCCCTCATGCAAGTCCAAAGTGTAACGTACTAGAAGAGTGAGGCTCTTATTACAACGATTACATGCCACGATGTCGCTCTCGAACGTGGATGTTTGAGATGTCTCATACGGTCGGGGGCTTCTTGTGCTCAGGTGGACCTTTCGGCTTCTTCTCTGGCGGTCCATGCGGCTTCTCCCCCTTGCCCTTTGGTGGCTTCCCCTCCTCCTTTGGAGGTGGCTTGTGCTCTGGGAATGGCTTGTGCACATGCTGGGCTTCCTCGACCAGCACATGACCTGGTGGACGCTTTGGCGGCTTCCCTTCCTCCTTTGGGGGCTGTTTGTGCTCTGGGAATGGCTTGTGCTCGTGTTGGCCTTCCTCGATCAGCATGTGTCCTGGATGACCCTTGGGAGGTGGCTTCTCCCCCTTGCCCTTAGGTGGCTTCCCACCCTCCTTGGGATGTGGCTTGTGCTCGTACTGGGCCTCCTCGATCAGCATGTGTCCGGGATGACCCTTGGGAGGCGGCTTCTCACCCTTGCCCTTAGGTGGCTTCCCCTCCTCTTTGGGAGTTGGCTTGTGCTCATGCTGGGCTTCCTCGATCAGCATGTGTCCGGGATGACCCTTGGGTGGCGGCTTCTCACCCTTGTGTTTGTGTCCATCCTCCGCTACTTCAGCCAGAATGTGGCCAGGCAGGTGCCCTTTTCCGCCGTGTGGCTGGGGCATGTCCTTCGGGAGAGGCTTGTGCATGTCCTTGATGAGAGTCTCGTTCTGCAAGAGGAAGCGGCCTCCAGGGCCACGCTTGTGGTGTGGTCCGTGATGTTTCGGAGGCCTTTTCTCGTCAGTGTCGTTGGCGACGGCTGCGGCACAGAGGAGTACGCCAACCAAGAGGAAGAGAAGATGTTTTGGGGTCATCCTCGTTTGGAGAAGAGTTGTGAGTGGGAGTGAAGTGAAGTGGAATGAATGGATGGGGTCCGATTTATAGGATCCTGGTTGACATGATTACGTCATTGTCGACATCACTCTTTCTTGCTTTCTCACTCTTTTCCGACAATCACAAAGATGTAAAGTTATTCGTTGCGGCACTAGTGTCCGTGGAGCGTAGTGTCCCGGTTTTTCATGCAACTAAAACTAAAAACCTCGTGTCGCCACATGCAACGTGTACGTATGAACGCGTTTTTTTCAAAAAAGAAAAATAAAAAATTTATGGTATAGATTAGATTTTAGGACAATTCCTGCGTCATGGATTACGTCATCACGGACGGTGACTATTTTAACCGGAGGAGTAAATAAAAAGACATTACTCTCCAAATAAATAAACGGGGCTCGATCACGTTCTTCAGACGGTGACTAATCTAACTCAACTCTTTCCTTGATTTGTGTTCTTTACCTTGTAAATGAATTCTCAGTCTAAGCTAATGTCGTAGCAGACCTAACTCTCGTGTAGTTCTCAGGTTGATAACAAACGTGGCTTCCTTTTTTGTCGACGTCCGACCCGCAGTAAATCATGGCCGACTGTTTTGCCGGCACGTGGAGTTTGGGTCGATGGTAGCTCCGAGAGTCGCTTTCAATGAGTGACGTTGGAGATGACGTGGTGGCAAGACATCGGCCTTAACCTAAACCTAAAGCCAAAAAAAAACAAAAAACAAAGTACTATTATTACAAGCAAAGAGGATATGATCCCATCAAGAAGGAAAGAAAAAGATTTGTGTTTGCTGTCCGCAAATGCGAAACTAAGAAAAAGGCGCATTCGGCCATAAAACCCAGTCCTAATAGTGGCATTAATGCGATGCCAAATATGACAATGTGTCCGCACCATATGGCTCGGTCTGATTTTAGCCAAACTTAACAGGGGCCTCATTCTGTGCAAATGGGTCAAGGGGGTCTACCACTAATATGGTAAGTTCGTACAGTTGTTTTTTAAAAATTTTCACCATATTTACCAATTTCTTTTTTTTTTTTTAAGACTAATCGTACAATCCGCGGTTTACGACATGATGTGAGGCCCCAAAAAGAAAAACACTGGACCGAATGGACCATTCCGGCCCATTATCAAGGATTGCCACGTTATATATATGGAAGAATGTCCAAGGGTCCCCAAAAGCCTTCACTTTTTTTTTTTTTTTTTTTATCTTCAAGAGAATCAGAACAGAAGGAGTGGTTTACAAATCATCAAAAACTCAAACCCCATCAACGAAGAATTTTCAATCAGGACACGTCCTCCTCCTCATCACGTCCTCATTTGTTACATTTATTTATACCAGTGGACCAAAACAGTACCACATAAGTAGCCCCCCCCAAAAAAAATGCCATTACCTCCATTTTGTTCCCTTTATTTATTTTTTTAAATTCTTACACTTAGGAATATATTCCCTAATCTCAACTTCCTCTCTCTCATTTCGACCTATACTTCTCGTTAAAACTGAAAAAAAGAAAAGACTTGCGCGATAGATCAGTTTTGTCCGAGAATATTTTGTTTTTGGCTTCGGACATTATATATGGGGGATACATTTCAGGACACTCATTTCTCCTCCCTGGTTCTCTGTATATATGTCCTTGTCCCGGCTACGTATGGAACCCTTGCTCCTCGATTCCATCATCGGGAGGTTGCTCTCGGTCAGGGGGAGACCTAGCGCCCAGGTTCAGATCTCCGAGGGCGAGATCACGCAGCTCTGTTTTGCTGCCAAGGACGTCTTCCTCAGCCAGCCTAACTTGTTGGAGCTCGAGGCGCCCATCAAAGTTTGCGGTAAGTCTAGTCTTCCCGATCTTTCGAAAGGAAAAGGACCACATGTTGTCTAGTTGCTGTTCAAGTTATCGATGATGTCGACGCAGGAGACATCCACGGTCAGTACAGCGACCTCCTGAGGCTGTTCGAGCACAGTGGTTTCCCTCCCCGGTCGAACTACCTCTTCCTGGGAGACTACGTCGACCGTGGGAAACAGAGCCTTGAGACCATCTGCCTCCTCCTCGCCTATAAAATCAAGTACCCCCTAAGATTCTACCTCTTGCGAGGGAACCACGAGTGCGCCTCATTGAACCGCATCTACGGATTCTTTGACGAGTGCAAGAGGAGGTACACAGTCCGACTCTGGAAAGTGTTCACCGATTGCTTCAACTGCCTGCCTGTTGCGGCCCTCATCGAAGATAGGATCATCTGTATGCACGGCGGGCTCTCCCCGGAGTTGCAAGACTTGAACCAGATCAGATGGTTGCCCCGTCCAACGGACATCCCGGAGAAGGGATTGCTCTGCGACCTCCTCTGGTCCGACCCGGCGAAGGACATCCAAGGATGGGGTCCGAGCGACAGGGGAGTATCCTATGTCTTCGGCCCCGACCGAGTTATCGATTTCCTCAAGAAGCAGGACCTGGAGTTGATTTGCCGTGCCCACCAGGTACTTTCAATTCCCCAAATTTCAAATTCGGGAAAGAACATCCCCATCCCCCGCAACATGTAGCGTCGTTGCTCCATCCCTTTTCGGCAGGTCGTTGAGGACGGATACGAGTTCTTCGCAAACAGGCATCTGGTGACCATCTTCTCGGCTCCCAACTACTGCGGGGAATTCGACAATGCGGGGGGCATGATGAGCATCGACGAGAACCTGGTGTGCTCCTTCCAAATACTTAGCCCCACGGAGAGGAAGCCGAACGAGGGACTCGGGAATGGGACCATGTCGAGGTTGGGATCGGGTTCGTTCTTCAACAAAGTGAAGATTCGTCCTTTCGGCTAAGACCTTGGGGGCGAATTATTATCGACCACTGTTGCCCCCATCGAATGTTTCCTCGAATCGAATCCAAAAAGGACGCGTTTACTACCGAATGGGCTTATTCATTCTTGTCACTCTACATGGGCCTGGGCCGTAATCATAAAATGGGCCCACAAGGCCCAAAATAGATGTCCGGTCCGTATATTATTGGGAAAATTAACAATTATTCGGAGTTCATTGATCAGGGAACATCAAATTAAGACTAGTGTGTCCTGCCCCTCTTAACAAAATCCTGGTCAGGAAATTTCTTTTCATTAGACGATGAGACCCCAGACATTCACATTGAATTGAGTCCTGGGATTTCCTGGTTAGACCGACCATACGACCTTCACCGGGAAGGCCTCACTTTGAAACTTGCTCAGCCTCACCTTGATAACACAGTTTCCGACCAACAACGTTGTAGTTGTAGCTCACCAGATCTTCCCTGATGAACCAAAACGTCGCCACAACCATTGCACTTTCATTCGTTCGATCACAACATAAGCAACTCACGACCAGCGTTTACCGCCCGGGAAGCATCATGGGGGGTATCAAAGCTCGTGACTGCCCCCCTCCCACAAAAGAAACATTCCAGGGGGTGTCGGCAGCAACATAGCTCTTAACCAGTCTTCCCTGGGCTGAGAGGAATTATTTACACAAATCAGTCAGCATAGTTCCTGTCATTGATGAGCAGCTCTAACTCGGACATCAAGGAAAAGTGAAAATCCTAATGGTTGCCCTGCCACTTTTCCGTTTGCAGAATTAGCTGCCGCGCGACTTCGTGTCTCTTAGTTTGCCCGCTCTCTGATCACGTCGAGATCCATCTCGGTTGGGTCAGTCGCCTGGATCTCATAATGGATACCCTCAAGCTCCCTCCTGAACCTTTCCTTGGATGTCGCATAAAGCATCTTCGCACGAATTCCAGACACGGCTGGTGACCTGAAAACAAACAAAGTGTTATCTCTGGAAGTATTTCTCACCATTTTCCACGATTATTACCATCGCACAGAAAAGATGAGCTTACTAGTACGTGCCACAGCTAATTATAAAGACTCCAATGATTTTGTAAGATAGTAACCAATCATAGGAACAACATGAACACTGGAGGAATACAACAAACAGATTCAATATAACATTGCACAGGGGATATCAAGCTCACCGTGCAATGAAAACGATCTTGCTCTTCTGGCAATTCTAAAAAGTAACAAAGTCAAAGTCATAAACAGCATAGCGGCAATCATTCTCAGGCAAGGATGAAGTGAAGTCCTCGTAACTCTCAGCTGGACCTCCAGTCTTCTCAACAACCACTTCCTTTTTCTTCTCATCTATCTTGAAAATCACATAGCGGTGAACCTTCTTCCTTTGCAGCTCTAAGTAGGTCGCTTTGCTTTGTTCAGCAACGCCCATTCCAGATGACGCATTCATCTAAGAAAAGCAGAGGAATGCGATTCAATGTTTCAATTCATCCTAAAGTGTCTTTGAATAGTACTCAGGCAATGGAAAAGAAGCTGCACCAATAGCCGCAGCACAGCTCATCCAACTCATCAAACATCACGTAGAAGTAATGAATGAATAATACAACTTCAATCAAATCACCAAAAGCACGGAAAGATACACCTCACTATTGCTTTCCACACCCACCAAATACACATCTACCATTTTAAAGGGCTACACATTAATCTGAGATGGCAGGCACATAGTGCAAGGTGAGTAACATCATCACCAGCTAGTGCCAAAACTAGTCGGCCAAAAATTCGATTGGCACTGAGAAGATGAAACTTTAATCAAAACACCTAATCAGACCATGCCACCACATACACCATGAAGCAAGACAGATGTGCATTCGATCTATAAGTGCTTGAACAATGATCAGTTCTACACCTAAAAGTTGAGTTCTTACAAAGCAACAGTATCCTGTGTAGAGCACTCAAAACGCTACAACTCCATTCAAGTCAGGATTTCAGTCATTTTCTAATTTTAAAAGCCAATAACCTATGCAGAAGGAGAGGACAATCTCAGCACCACAGCAGTCCAGTCCAGAACTACATACAGATGAACTTTGGCCTTGGCATCCCTAAACCATTAATTTTTGAATCAGCAGTCACATTAAGAACAAAATTTCACAGCACCGTTTCCACTCACATTAGATCAGCTATTACAATTATATGTAAAACTAAAAGACACGCAGTCAGTCCCAACCAACCCTCGGTGAACTGAACAAGTCTTGGAGAAAAGCTGTAACAGCAATTTCAAAGACTAACAAACAAGAGGATGATTTGAACTAATTTGCCTCCCACCCCCTTGTGGAACTCAGAGATTTACAGAACAAGAGACAAGGTATGGCCGCAGATCATCCAGTGAAGAACTCAATGAAGAAAAGTAGAAGAAGAAGAAGAAGAAACCGGGAGGAAGACAAGCTAGAAGGAGAGAGAAGAAGCATTTCTGTTTTTTTTCATTTCCAGAAAAACCAACCCCACATTGTGCTGTCATCGTACTGATTTATAACCACAATTTGTTGCAACAAACTGCATACGAATTACAATTCTATCCTTTGATGTAAGAATATCATCAGACCAGGCCTTGATCGTAGGCCTTGAGTAGTAGTCCGGTAGTCCACCATCTCCGAGTTCAGCACACCTAGCTTCAGATCTTTTCCGGGCTGGGCTGCACACCTCTGTGGTCCAACACTTCCCCGCAAATCAAAATCTCTCTTCTTTCTTCTCGATTCTCAACTTCTACACTTCTTCCATCACCCCTTAATCGCTTTCAACAGCTTCATCAAACTGGAGATCGTGAAAAATTCATTGTCCATTGCCAAAAAGAAACGCCAAAACCAGCAAGATCCACTTCAACCGAAGCTGCACTGCAAGCAACACGTTTCACCCCAGAAACCTAGCTAGTTGCAGAAAATACCTAAAAATGCAACCGACAAAACAAGCAGGAAACAACGGACTGAAACCCCGAACTCGGTTGAGATCCAAAGCAGATCATATCAAACCCAGGAAATGGGTGGCAGCAGGAGGAAAGCAAATCAACAACAGGGTACAAGCATCGAAGGAGAGAAATTCACCCCCCGGAACGACATGGTCGAAGCAACACCGCAAACTGGAAGAAGAGATACGGAACCGGGCAAAAGAGGGGGAGGGGAAGGAGTTAGCGTGCGATCTCCAAAAAGGAGAGGTGGGAACTTTCAAAGGAACCAGAACCAGAATCAAAACGAAAGGTGGGTTTGTGGGGAATGGGAAAAAGGTACGATCTTTTTTTGGCTGGGAACAAGACGTTGATAGTTGACCTACTAAAGAAACGAAATTTGAAAAGATTCTTTTGTTCCAAGTTGCCGCGAGTCGTGTCGGGCTGATAGTAAGAAGGCCCTGTGGAAAGGCCCCGAATCTCTCCCTTGTCGGCCTCTCTTCTTAGCGATCTTAGATTTGGATGAAACTGGGATTAACTAGTCCAGATGCAGATGCACAATCCACTTCCTGGTTTTTGCACATGTCGGCGGGCTTCTTCGCATTTGCATGTGCCTCCACCTCCCTGTCCTCTTTTGTCCCATGTTCCCTCCATGTGCAAGGCATGAGCATGAGCCTCACATCCAAGTTTCTTCCTCTGATTGGAGGGGGAGAGTAGAGAGTAGGCGGAATTCAATCATCATCATCTTCCGCAATTTGAGGCAATTCTTTCGTTCTAATCAAATAAGATATTGTTTGGATACCCCCAGTTTCTCTTTCGTATAAATATGTTGTAATAAAGGCTGCCGCACTGCCACTCATATTCATCCTCACTTCTTGTCTTAACATCCCTGACCCCCCGCCATTCCCCTTCCCTGTTTCCTTCTACGAGAACTACAGGAATGTCCAAGTCCATCCTTGTGATCTCCCTTGTTCTTCTCTTGGGCTTACATGGGGTCCCAGTCCAGGGTCAGCCCCCCTGGAAGCTATGCCCCCGGCATCTGAAGTTGCCGGGGACTTGCCCCTCCGATCACGGGGAAGCCGCCGCAGAGTGCGCCATCGAAATCATGAACGACTACGGGGGAGCCATGTCGATGCCGACTTACTGTACTTGCCGGCAGATGGGATCCGACCAACGCATGTGCCGGTGCAAGATCAGGTGCTCTGATTGACGCTGGCCAACGAAACCCATTCTAGCAATAGGCGGGTTCATGCACAAGTCGCGATGCTCAGCATCTATCAGTGTTCTTAGGTAAAAGTTTGAGAGATTCCCAACAGAAGTCTAGGGAGGTTTTTGTTTACTTATGCCTCGTTTTTATCAAACTATATGTTATTGAGCAACTTGTGAGAGTGTTAGTTTGTCCTAAAGTGGGAAAACACTGTCTGTTTCTCCACCGCCCACGTTCACTTCACACCATGTGATTCGTTGGCCTTTGTCTTCTTACAAAATCAATTGCAAGAATCCAAAAACACGAGTACGGTGCCAGCTCTTAGGGGAAGATTAAGAGGGGAAATCTTTGTCTTGATGAAGACTGATTTGAGAGAGACGAGATGATTGTCTCGGTTAGTTTGTGATGTGATGTTAGGAAGACGAGTTTAGTGTACTAGGAATTCTACTTGGACACACGACATGTTCGGTGGGGGGTGGAGGCGGAATTCAATATCGTCACATGTGATTTTGCCGTCGCGATGAATGCAAGGCCACACATGGGATCGTGGCTTTGTTTTCTTTAGTCGATTTAATGTCACGAAAGTGTTAAAGCCCAAGTCCCGCCTCCCAAACTAACATATATAAGGTGAATGGGTCAATTCATCCGATATCTCGTCGCAGGTTTATTACCATCCACGGAAGTTATGAACATGGAATGTGAATCGAGTTCACGTGAAGGGAGGAGATTTATTACATTCCTATCCTACGACGACATCGCCCCGAATCTCATACCTGCCAATACAATGAATTCCCTCTTGGTTTATACAATCGAGACGAATTAAGCCGATATTAGAAGATATTGATTATTGACATCTCGTCCTAAACTTTTTTTTGTCTATAAAAAACTTGATATTCCTTCAAGGCTGAGTTCATGGCGAATCCAATGACCTCGGTTGCTCTCGTGATGATCCTACTGTGCTTAAATGAGATGCCCGGGACCGTCCGAGGTCAACAACAACCGCCGTGGAAGGTATGGCCGGAGCAGCTGAAAGGCCCGGCGGATCGCCAGGAAGGATCTGCTCAGTGTGTGTCCGAGTTCCTCGCCACGTACAGAGCCAGTGCCATGCCGATGAATTGTAGTTGTCACCCTGGGGGAACCCGCCAACATATCTGCCAATGTAGCATCAGATGTCGGGATGGGACTACTGTTCTTTTTCCAAATTCTCCCGTTCGTTTAGTAAGAACTTCGTGCTTCTCTTATATGTTTTCTCCGCGAAACAATGCGAACGGCACTAACGAAAGTCACCTCATACCGTGTATGATCTAACTTGACGGGGAAAGAATTGTATGAACGTTAACATTCTCGTGCAGGGGAACAAAACAAAGTCATGCCCACTTCGCTATCAAATTCTTGCGAACATATAATGCACCCACAAAAGATACAAGTTTGAAATCGGATAAGAGCACATAAGGCAATATATACGTTTACATTTATATAGCCTCGCTACTCGAAAGTTCGGAAATCGAAAGCAAATAACGATAGGAATGAAATCATATTCCCATAAATCCCCACCGGCATTGCTAATTTTTGGAAACAGGGAACGAGATCTTGTCCCAATCGAAATAAACTAAAAACCTGCCCGATCGATCCAATAATTGTCATTAAAATTTCTTGGATTTTTTCCGCCTGATGTTCACTATAAAAAGCGATCATTCCGACCATGGAATCTTTGCGAGGAGGCTTTCAGAAAGAAATGGGCAAGTCCATGGCGATCCCGATGATCCAGCTCTCTCTCCTGCTGATCCTCCTGAGCTTACATGAGATGCCGGTGACCGTCCAAGGTCAGCAGCCCCCGTGGAAGCTTTGCCCGAAGCAGCTGAAAGTTCCCGGGACGTGCCCGTCAGATCCAGGTCAAGCGGCCGGCCAGTGCGCGGCCGAGTTCCTCAACCAATTCGGAGCGGGAGCGATGCCGCAGAAATGCAGTTGTCGCCCGGCGGGATCCGATGAACGCATCTGCAGATGCAGCATAGTTTGTCAATGAGCTACGACTCTTTCTCCTATATGATCTTTCCACTATTGTCTGAGATCCCATGTTTCTTGAGAGGATTATACAAAATGCGACGAAGGTTACTGGATACGCCCGGTCCGGTTCAGTCCCCCGGTAGAATTGTTTGCCGCGTCAGCGACCAGATTTCGCT
Source organism: Melastoma dodecandrum (assembly GCA_029817715.1). Taxonomy (NCBI): domain Eukaryota; kingdom Viridiplantae; phylum Streptophyta; class Magnoliopsida; order Myrtales; family Melastomataceae; genus Melastoma; species Melastoma dodecandrum. Next base: position 81,918 of record JARUPY010000209.1, on the reverse strand, counting down.
GCACGTTTACGCCAAAGTTCGCGGACAGGCAGTTGCGCAGGCCAACGATGAAAACATATTTATAGAATCAAAATCAAGAGCAAACATGTAATTTTACTATGATGGCTAGAACACGTCATATATGATAAATTTTTTTAAAAGATGGAAACATGGAACGTTTTCAATAAGCTTTTCATTAACTTGGCGTTTGGTAAAAGTAGTAGGTAGATTACAATAGAAATTGTTATCATAGAAATAAAATTATAATTTGGTAGGCTTCAAATAATTTTAAAAATTATTAGAAAGACACAAAAAAAAATACCCCTCGCTATAGTTATGACCATGGCGTCGAGTGTTGTACGACAATTTTAACCCATCATCGCGAAAAATGGGAGCAATTCCACAGTACAGGAAACGAGAAACAGCACCACTCAATACATGGACCGACTGAAAGATGGGGACTCCTCAAAAAACCATGTCTTTTTAACTGTTTTATGACAACATCATCGGCCGCCGTCATACTGCCCGCGGGAGCATTTATTATTCGAAAGTTACTATGACTTCTCTTCTCAAACCATGGAAAGGTGACCTAGAACTTAGGTGAGGCACGAGTATGCTAGGGCCTTCTCCTCGCTCAGCTCCTCCGCAGTAGCATCCATCTTCTTCCTTGAGAACTCGTCAATAGGAAGTCCTACAAAATAACAGGCCATCTCATTCGTTAAAAACCATGCAGATATGAACCGGTAAAACTCGACGGGAAGCTGCCAAAAGGGACACCACTGTTCAGAGAAAAATATGCAAAACGGGAAGTCTTACAGTCATAAAAGATGTGCATTTAGTTAAAAAAAAGGACTACGTTCCCATGGATGTCAAAGTAGTAGAGAATTTGAAAATCCATAATTTTATATCACAAGTAGAAAGACGTTGAGAGGACAGATTTGCACAAACCTTGAACAATTGTCCACTCTCCGTTTTTGCATGTGACGGGGAAAGAATAGATCAGACCAGCAGGAACGTTGTATGAGCCGTCAGAATATACACCCATGGACACCCAAGTTCCCTGCAATAGCAGCCAATGAATGAGGCAACTTGTGTCAAATGAAGCCACAAATCGACGATAGAAAAGATAAGAGCTAGATTATTCACCTCGGGAGTTCCAAGGACCCAATCACGGATGTGGTCACAGGCCGAACTAGCCGCAGACAAAGCACTAGAGAGTCTCCTGGCCTTAATAATGGCAGCACCACGTTGCTGAACAGTGGTTATGAATTCTCCATTCAACCTTCAGTAACCAGAAAAGAAATTAATTCATTAAAGGGAAGCTTAAAAGAGGCTTGTTGGGTATACTATCAAAGCTTTCTCCTCACCACTCATCATCTTTGACAAGCTCACGGACAGGCTTGCCCACAGCTGTTGCATGGTTAACATCTGGATATTGGCTGGAAGAGTGATTTCCCCAAATAATCACATTCTTAACATCAGAGACCTGAATGTTCAGCCTCTCAGAGATCTGGCCCAATGCCCTGTTGTGATCAAGCCTGGTCAGACAAGTGATATTCTTCTCGGGAATGGATGGAGCGAATTCTTTCAAGATCAGTGCATTTGTATTTGCAGGATTCGCAACAACAAGAACCTGCAGAAGAGAGGTGTTGTGTAAGATCAACAATTTACTTAATGCACGGAGGGAGTAGAACATTTATAACCGAACCAAGACTCATTAGATAAACTGAAACGATTTCAAATCAAATGAAATTACTGGACAGTTCCAGTTAGATATAAGGTTTCCAAAGTCACACTACCCATAAGCACTTAACAAATTTGTTAGACTATAAACATCCACCAAACAGCTATACCTTGCAGTTAGCAGCGGCATACTTCTCTAGAGCAGAAGCCTGGGCTTTGTAGATAGACACATTCTTAGACATCACATCCTTTCGCTCCATGCCCTCCTTCCTGGGAAATCCACCAACCATGACAGCAACATTAACACCGGTGCATGCCTCTACAACATCAGTGGTAGCTACGACACCTGTTGCAAAGACCAGACCCCAATAATCAGGCCACGAAAAATTTAACATAATAGCTGGTATTGATTCAGTGTGTCCATAGATAACAACAGGAAACCTTTGAGGAGGGGGAAAGCAGCATCAACCAATTCCATCTTCACTCCATTGAGAGCCTCTGCGGCAGGTGGTATATCGAGCATGTGCAGAATCACTGGTTGATCAGGACCCAGCATGATTCCCCTGGCAATCATGGGTACAAGGGCATATCCAATTTGCCCTGCAAAACAAAAAATAAATCCCATCATCCAAACAACATTCCGAATAAAAAAACAAGGTTAAAACATAACCAATCCTCAAGCACGCGATCAAGTACAGCACCAGGCACACGAGAAATATAGTACCCGGTACTCGAAAAGATTTCGCACCCTCTTCAGTAATCAATAAGAAACAATGATCAGAAAGCAGAGATCCTTCTCAAGAACCTCTTTCCTAGGCTAAAAACAGATAAAGCGGCGATATTTCCATTCATTTCTTTCAACTGAGACGGATAAAAACTCCCTAACTCATTCAGATCCAGTATCACCACGGCGGTATACGCATATCGAAACTCGCCAAGGTCAACGACCCGACCCAAGACGAATACTTTCTCAGCGAAAGGGATAAACAACTGACGACATCAGTCACACCCACATCCCACAAACCCACCAAAACCCAAAGATTCAAACAATAACTCCACCCACCAAGAACCGCAATCGACCAAAACCAGAGCGGTCTAAACAGCCCATCGCACAACGAAGAAGGGTCCAAACAAGGTGGATCGGCCGACGCGAAGGATACCTGCGGCTCCGGTGACGAGGACACGGACGGGATCTTTCGCCATTGCTAGGATATCTGGGAGAGAAATCTGAAGAGGGGTTTTCGTAAGGGTGAGGAAAGCGATCAAAGAGGGAGTGGCGCGGCCTCTAGAAGTGTCGGGACCTGATATTTATGCTGGGAAGGGAAGGGAAGAAGGGTGGTTGTTGTGTGGAACGTGAGGTCAAGAATCACTCGCTCCCACGCCTAACTGAAATGCTGGCTATTCCAAGGAATATTAGTTTAATTCCTCCTTATCCAGTCCGTGTCCGAACGCCGGGCCTTGTCTGAAAATGGGCTGCATCCACGGCCGCCCCAAAATCGACGGGGAGGCTGGGTGAGCGCCGGGCCAAAAGCCCAGGACAAGGTCTACGCTGGGTCACCGAAGGAAACATCCTGGTTGCCTTCCTCCTCCCCTGTCCTTTTCCCCCCTCTTTCCCTCGCTAAAGATCCTTGCTTGCTAAGATATCCATCGCCGTAGCATTTGTTCAGCTACCAACCCAAGTCCCAACCATCTTCCTTCCCACGATAATGACATGAGTGAGACCTCCATTAACCAATCCTAGCTGTCCCCCAATCGATCCCGTGTCCAGAAAGTGGGCTAAATTTTGAGGGTTTCTTCTTCTGTCCGTCCTTGAATTGTTTCTTGAACCCCAGTTGAATCAGCGGCGACCAGTTCCGCAGATCATGGGGCAGCAGCAATCGAAGGACGAGTTGCTCTACCAGCAAGTTAATTACGGCAACGTCGAGGGCATCAAGGCTCTCCACCGCGATGGAGCTTCTCTCGAGGTCAAATGTTTGTCGATTGTTTGTTGTTCTTGATCGGGTTCTGGTAAGGTTTGTGACTTTGAAATCTGAGTAGTTTTTTGGTTGTTGGCCAGTGGATGGATAGGGAAGGGAAGACGCCTCTGACAGTTGCGTCCATGAATTCTGAGCTGCTTCCTGTCGCCAAGGCCTTGCTTGAATTGGGCGCCAACGTCAATGCCTATCGACCCGGTATCCCATCTCCATTAGCTATTCTGGATGCCAGCTTAGCGCGTTATTAGTTTAGTTTGTTTTTTGTTCAGTATTTTGCCATATATTTAGTATTGCAAAATTGTATGTTCAGGTCGAAATGGAGGCACCCCTCTGCATCATGCTGCAAAGAGAGGGCTGGAGAACACTGTCAAGTTGCTGCTTTCTCATGGAGGTGATTTGGTTTCCCCAGTGGACTGGGATTTCTTGTTCAGACACCAAAGTTACTTGTTGAGATTGTCAGCTATATGCATAATTTGATGTTCTTAATCTTTCAGCAAATGCGTTGGTGATGAATGATGATTGTCAAACTCCTCTTGAAGTGGCCAGAGCCAAGGGTTACACGAATGTCGTCCGGGCACTTGAGGTGATTTTGAATACTTTGCGGTGATATCCATTGGCTGATTATAAGAGTTTCCCATTTAATGTTAATATTCTTTCCTGTGCCTATGGGACAGAAACATATCTGCTTGTTCGCTGGTTGGTTGAGGGAGTTTTATGGCCCGGGTTTTTTGGAAGTCCTGGAAGCATTTGCTCCTCAGTTGCTCTCGAGAAGAGTGTAAGTGCCTATTTGAATATTTATGGTCAAAGGCAATGGGAATGATTTTCATAAACTAATGGCCTGTTTTATCTGTCCTTTTGCAGCTGGGTTGTTGTAGTACCCTGTGGTGCTCGCAACCCTACAAAACCTTTCAAGTTAGAGCTGGCAGTATACTCTAGTCAACAGGTACTGTTCTAGTAATGAACTGTGTAAGATCATTTTATTATATAGTAAGTGGTGGCAGACAAGAGATATCAGCTCCTAATTTTTGCAGGCAGTCTGGGAGACTCGATGCTGTACTCCTTATAATGTGCAATGTCATTTTGTTCCGTTAAGACATAATGTTCATGTGCAGTTGCAAGTCTAGGGGTTTTTGTTGAGCTCTTGAGATATATTTTTTCTTGCTTTCTTTAATATTTTCAAATTGGGCGGCAAGATGCTTCTGATACTTTTCTCATGAACCCAACCTTTTGCTGGGGTAGATGTTTCTTTTTATTTTTGTCATCATTACATAGCACCAAACCGCTAGTTATTTAACATTTTTATATCTTTGTTGTATTCTATTTAAAGATTCAAACAAGAAGCTAATTATTGATGATGGCATTCGGTTAATTCTTGTGCAGGATGCCAAACCCCGTGCTGTTATTGCTCTGTGGAAGGCCAACTTGGAAGAGCCAAAATTCCACCTTTCTGATCCTTCAGTGATAATCGTTGATAGTTCCTCCAGTAATCACCTATCCTATAATTCATATTCTTTACCCGTATCTGGTGATACCGATCTGCAGTTTCTGCATTTTGATTGTTCTTTATTATATCCATAGTCCCAAGAGGCAGGAGGAGGAGACGAAGGTCTTCTAGATCTCGAACGCCTAGGCGTAAGTATAGTGACTGCTGCTCAGTGGTTTCTTAAATTCTGTATCATGCAGCCAGGCTTCCATGAAATGTGTACCTTTGGGGAATCCGTCACTTCCTGCAATTAGCATTCATCTAAAAGTACAATTCTATGGTGAATTACAGTGAATGTAGAAATACTGGGCTAAACCGGACCTGACCTCTTCTACGAAGAATTTTTCCCATCCCTAATGCTGGGGAATACTTGTTGTTGTCATAGAAGCAGCTGGTGTTTGTTTATTCAGACTATTAGCCTTCGATTGCACTGACGGATTTCAATGATGCTTTCTCAGAAACACGTTTCAAATTTGCACCTGCAAATGAGAGAGACAGTCAGCAGCTTAAATGGTTTTGTGATGCATGCAAAGGGATTCCTCAGGTACATTGCTTTGAAATTTTGATAATCACTTGCAGAGCATTTTCTGTTGGTTACAGAAACTACATTTTGTGGCTTGACCATTTGTGAAAAAGGAAATACCGATGTATATATCTGTGTTGCCCCTATCGTGAAAACCTCTCCCAAATCGTAAACTAGAGTTTTGTTGCTTTGTCCCAATTTGACAGTGACTTGCCAGAAGCTAATTCTCTGTGCAAACATGCTGAGTTCTATTTGCGATTGTAAACTTCTCAGGCTACGCAGCCTGCGTTCCTTCGCCAGATGCAGCCACAAGTTCCGGCTACAGCTCCGCCAGAGGTAGAGGACATGGAATTAGCAATGGCCATCAATGCCTCTATCCAATCCGCCATGCATGAGAGGCCACAACCTTATTCTGTCCCCGGAAGCACTGAGGGGACATCTGCAACGTACTGTGTCTCGTATGATGGCAACAGCAGCAGTCATGCTGGTTTGGTCTCATCAAAGGTGACTGTCGGCGAGCAACTGGGTCAGAAAACAGCCACTGCTGTTGCGACCAACGAAACGATGGGCAATGCATCTACCTTTCCGTCAGCACCTCCTGCTGAGTCGGAAGTCAGTGATGGTCCGATCCACTACCCATCTATCGACAGCAGTCCGATGGATATCTTTTCCCCCGCTGTCGAGAACTTGCCTGCCAGCTCCTCTGCTGGAAACAAAAGAGCTGAAGGCGGAGGTGAGGAGTCATGTTGCGTGGTTTGCCTGGATGCACCAGTACAGGGGGCCTGCGTACCGTGTGGGCACATGGCTGGCTGCATGTCTTGCCTAGACAAGATCAAAGCCAAGAAATCGGGTTGCCCCGTGTGCCGCACCAAGATCGACCAGGTTATAAGGTTGTACGCTGTTTGATGAAGTGGAATCCGCACCTGTAAGCAAGCCTGATATGTATGAAGGGAAGATGACCATTTTGGGATAAGCAAGTCTGATATATATAACGTTTGTATTAGATAAAAGGGTTACTGGGGATACTAATATACATACTATTATTAGTATTGGATATGTTGGCGACAGACAATCGGATAGCTTCGGGGTTTGCTTCATAATCTATTATTCTCTCGTCTCGCAAGAAATCTCTCTCGACTCCAAGCGGGTTAGACTCTGAATCTCAACACAACGCCCATCCTCGTTCGGCCCCCATTAAATGATTAATAAAATGATCCAAGCCTCCTATATCTCTCTCTCTCTCTGTTTTTTTAGTTTTATCTTGACTCGTTGACAGTTGAACTGGTCACTTTGTAACTCAACTCGTTTGACGAACACTAGCTACATCGGTCGCGCCTTTTCCACTGAGGGAGAGGACTCTCCCTCTGGAGTTCCGACCCTCATCCATATCCCGGGTCGCCCTCAAATTCCGAGCTTTTGTCCCCGTTCTGGGTTTCTGCCGCGGCCAGTGAGTCGTTCTTCGTTTCCGCTTTTGTCTTACGTGTGTGTTATGAGTGGTTGGGAAGTTTGAGATTTGGTGGTTTTCGGCTCTTTGTTATTGATGGACTGGTTGATGAGTGTGGAATTCGGCGGTGTGAGATCTACGCCGGAGTGATTGGCTGGATTGCCGCTCCTTGGACTGGTTTGGTTGATGTTAGATATATTGATTGTAATTAGGAAGGTTGATAAACCGGTGCTTCTTACTATTAGCCTTAGGTAGATGGCGTGTTTTCAGTGTAAATCGATGTCTCTGTTGATTATGGTTTTAGCTGAATTACATGGTCTACAGATCTTTGGTTTTCTGTTGATGGTGAAATCTAGACTTCATTTAAGGGCAAAGCGAGATATAAATTTGGGCAAATCCTAGTTCTTTCTGCCTGTGTAGTTCTGTACTCATGTACGCTATGAAGGGGTTAGCGTGCCATGGACCCTTTACTTCAAGGTGCAGCAAGATCCCTCTTCTATTAACAGTCAACACGCTGCCTTCATCTCTTCCTTTGAATCGCGTCTCAAGTTCAGGCAAGATCCATTGGATCCTCCTCTCCATTGTATTTGTAAACGAATTTGATATTGATGTGGTCTTCTTTTTTGGTTTTTGGGTGTGGGTGTTTAGCTCGATGGAGAGGAATCCAGGGGCTGATTTCTCAGCGGTGCAGTTTGCAAGTGCGGTCCTCTAATGTGAGCATCGGCTCCAGTGGATATGAAAGTAGAGACGAGAAGGAAGGTGGCGATGTTTTAGCAAATAGTCTGTCCAGCAGCAGTTCATCAGCAATGTGAGCCCATTTGTTTTCTTGAATCATTGTCCTCCTTTAATGTCCATCTGTGTCTTGGGAAATTTGAAGCTAGTCGCTCCTTTCATTGTAGTTCTTTCTTTTTGCTAGCTTGGGGGATTCTCACTGGCCTTTGGTTTTCTTATTTAATTGTGTAGCTGCTTAAATTTTGTCTTTAGTGTGCAGCCACGAAACCAAATACTTTATCCTCTCTCAATTGCTCTGGTGCTGTCTGGATGTGCTTTGGCATATTCACTTATCGTGTTTGGGAAAGCTGGACCTTCATCACTCTTAGCTGCTGTTGCAAAGTCAGGTTTTACCGCAGCGTTCACGCTGATCTTTGTTTCTGAGATTGGAGATAAGGTACTTTGAGAATAAATAATGGATTTGTGAGTTTGCACTGATGAAGTCAGGAACTATTGAGATTTAGTGACAGATTTTCATTTTTTAAGTCTGTTAGTTTTCCCGGTCTGTATTCCTTCAGTTAGAAGCATGAACATAGTTATCGTTGAGTGCTGCTGTTTGTTGATCACGGGTGTGTTTGGGTTGAGGAAGAGAAATCTCATGGGAAAATGTGGATCCTAACAAACAGACTGGCCTCTGAATGCACAGACGGCAATGGTTATGGCGAGGATATTCCTGTTCATGATATTTTTTACAATGAAGATAAAAACGCTTCTTAGTTGCAAAGCAATAACTATAATTTGTTCGATTGATTTCCTAGTTCTTGTAAATTTGATGATGGTCCGGATAAGTGCCGCCTAATCTTTTTTAATTGAGCAATTTAGGCGATTTGTTTTCTCTTCATGCAGACTTTCTTCATTGCTGCTCTCTTAGCCATGCAATACGAGAAAGGACTGGTATAACCTCTCTTCCCTTTGACCTTCTAATCAACAAAAACATTCAATAGATTAGCAAATCACACAGTACATCAAATATATTCTAATTGCTGGCATATCGAGCTAATATGATCAATCTATATGTGTTCCTCTTCTAGAAATATTTTTCAATTCAGACTTCTTGACAATTAATGCACTGATTTAGCACCTCCATGGTTAGTTTTGTGGGACAATGCAGAGAATAAAATACCAAGGAAATGTTGAGGATGCTTGGAGTTGCTTTAAAAATTTATTGAAAACCAGTCATCTGCGTGCTGATAAATGTGTTTGAGAATCCTGAGATTTTTGGATTGATCCACTGAGTAATATACCACATATTTTCTCATTTTATAGATATTAGGTAGGTTGATCCTTTAATCGGGAGACATTATATATATTTACAATTATGAGTAAAGTGTTGTCAAAACCGTCGCTCGTAAGCATGCAAGAGAAAATATTAGAGCTGATGGGAGCTGCTATGCTATTATTTTTTGTAATGTGTTTTTTTAATGGACAATGACCAAGTGTGAAGGACATTTCAATATTTATTAAAAAATTAGTCTAAATGTTTGGCCAGGTTCTTTTAGGTTCAATGGGTGCTCTTTCTCTCATGACTGTGCTCTCGGTTGTAATTGGAAGGATTTTTCAGTCAGTTCCTGCTCAGTTCCAGACTAGTAAGCAAGCTGAATTTTCGTTAGCTGGAACTTTAATGCTGATAATGGGGTTAAGTTTTCACATTGATTTCAGTTACCTTGTGCTGTGATTTCAACAGCTTTGCCAATTGGAGAATATGCAGCTATAATTCTACTCGTCTTTTTTGGTCTAAAATCATTAAAAGATGCATGGGATCTTCCGTCAGATGAGGGAAAACGTGGTGAGAACAGCGCCTCGCTTGATGAATATGTTGAAGCAGAGGAGCTTGTGAAAGAGAAGGTAATTGCTGCTTCAGATGATGGTTTTCTACAGTACACTGATAAAAATGACGAGCATTTCTGTAGGTTCGATGGCTTTAGGTATCTTTTATTTCTTTGTTCTCTCGGAACTTATAATTGATTTGTAAGATTTCTAAGATAACTACGTTTGCATGAAAGTTTTTTGACATTTCTCAGTGCATTGTGATTTGACTATCTAATCTCTATCTTTTTTGTGCTTGAAGGTTTCCAAGCGCCTCTCAAATCCTCTCGAGATTATTTGGAAGTCATTTAGCCTGGTGTTTTTCGCTGTGAGTATCCTCTTTTTTCCTCATGTTAATATTTCTCTTGTTGCATTTTCAACTTTGACAAGAGAGAGTCATTCGCTTTTTTCTATAGTTTGGTTTTCTTTTCATGAAAAGTGCTGTTGATAAGCTGGTTTTATTGACCGGTAAAATATATCTGGCTATTGTAAACTCTCGTTCTTTTAATCCAATAACCTGATGAGAATGATTTGGATATGGAAATTGGCCCACTAATAAGCTGATTAAAAATCTCTCTGTTTATTTATCCTATTAAATGGTCGCCAAACTATTTTGGACTAATCCCAGGAATGGGGAGATCGGTCAATGCTTGCAACTATTGCACTTGGTGCAGCACAGGTGAGCTGCTTGCGGAACATGTTTTACTCCCAATACCAAGATCTTCTTGTCATGCAATTCATCCCTTGTTGTTTGCCTTTACAGTCTCCTTGGGGAGTTGCAGGTGGAGCCATTGGTGGTCACTTGCTCGCAACATCCATAGCGATCCTTGGTGGAGCATTTCTAGCCAACTACATCTCTGAAAAGCTGGTGTGTGCCTGTGTTAGTGCTGTGGTTTTTTGTTTCTTAGGTTCATGTCCTTGAAACTAAACTACATCTGAGCAGGTTGGATACCTGGGTGGAGTGCTGTTTCTCGTCTTTGCCGTGGCAACATTTCTTGGAGTTTTCTGAAGTAGCTGACATGACGGAACAAGGATTATGATGGCTTTGGTTGTGGGATCTTATAACTGTGTCCGGTTGTAGCACATATAAGAGCATTAGGTTTGCCCCCCAGTGCGGCTAAAAGTAGGATGAAAATTATGCCCACTATCGGCAGAGAAACTGTACTTTTAGGTCTATAGAGCAACTGTAGTCTATTGAATTCAAACCCTAGCGCAAGAATCTGAGTTTCGACTTTCTGGGATGTAAAAGATGCAGGTGCAGAGTATTTATTCATCCTTTGTTTGCTTCATCCTGTCAAGTTCATAATTGGTCTGAAACAATTTAGGTTCTGTCATTATCTTCCTCTGGCTTAAGTCCTTGCCCAAGTTTTTGCTAGAGATGGTCTGGAGATAAACCAGATTGGGATGGTGGGGATGACATTCCTTTCAATGGTCCACTAATTAACCCATTAATAAAGCTAATCCTGTTATATGACAAATCTCAGCTGGGAAAACGCCAAAATTCCAAACAAAAGAATGAATGACCTGGACTCCTGCAATGATGGTTGACTACCCCTAATTATATTCCTTCCAAGCAAAGTCCAAATGACCGAATTATTACTTTGCTTCCCTACCGGTCAATAGATATTCAGAATATTACAACATTCAAATCAAAGTTGTTAAATGAATGAAATATGATTTGGACTCCCGAAAGAAAGAAGTCCTAGCAGATTATCCTCGAACTTGGTCTCTTTTGTTGTTTCTTGCAGCCCCCAGCATGACCCGTGACTGAGCCAGTTATATATGCTGGCCTCGGCACTTGCAGTCATCAGGATCATTGAGAGAATTTAATCGAAACCCGAAAAAGGATTAGGAGATTATGGGAAAGAAGGAGGCGATGAGCAGAGCTTCAGCGAAAATAACCAAGAAGCAGCAGGCTGTCACGAGTTGTAGTACTAGTAGTCTGATGAAGAAGGCCTTGAGACCTCGAGTCTATATCACGGATGTCGACAACTTCAAGCTGCTTGTTCAGGAACTCACCGGGAACTGTAACATCCCCTCAACGCAGCCTGTCCCCAATAATGTCCATCTACCTTGCCCCCCGCAGCTGCCGCATGACATTGCCTACACCACCACGGTGATCGGGAATGGCAATATGGTATCAAGCGTCGAGGACACTCTGATATGGGACGATTTCAAGGGAGTCCTTCAACGAGAGGGTACCTCGAGCAAAAATTTTCCCGGGCCGGAGTCATCGTGGCATCCGCAACTGATTCAGATGAACGAGCAGCAAGTGGACGATGATGCACTTCTAACATTAGGGGACATCGAGGGTTGGCTTTTGGATGTCGACTCCCCGCCTTCATGGGAGACCGATGTCACGCTGGATGCTACTAGTCTTTGTGAACTCATAGCCGGAGGGATCTATGAAAGCTGGAGTGGTTGAACGCTGCATCAAACAACTGGGTTCTTTCTGCAGAGGACATAATATTACTGTCTGTAGACGATTCTTTCGGCCGACAAAAAGAATGCAAAGACGTGTTAACGCAATATTTACACGCTAAACTTAGCAGCATTTACTTGAAAACTGTTAATGCAGATCTTCCTTAGCGCAAAAAATGGTTTGACTAATAAATGCTTGTTCTCATTTTAGGACACGTGAGAAGGCTCAAAAAAGTCCCCCATACACACGCACATCTATATATAGTCGAGATGAATTGTAAAAACGGGAACCGACACAGATCTTGTATGATCCTGTGATCCTCGGACGGTGAAATCATTGTGTGAGAGTGTGATTTTTCGTTTACCCGACTGGGCAATTTCCAGGGCATTGCGTTAAAAGCATCAGATCTAACCAATAATCCCCAAATAAGGAGGCCCTCAAAACTGTTATTCTCCCTCCCCCTCCCCCCCCCCCCCCCCCCCCCCGTCAGATCCAATCTATTCCCTCACTCCCTCTGTCCATCTCTCTGGAGGTGTCCTCCTGACCCTGACCCTCTTCCGAATCTTGGGTCCCCTTCAAAATCCGATCTTTCGTTCCCCCCCCCCCTAATCGGATCTCCCGCCCCTTCCACTGTCGCGCCCCGTGAGTCCGCCTTTGCTCTTGTTTCTCTTGCTTTGTGTGGGGAGTTTTGGCTTCTCTATCGGCGCTGGTTTTGTGTTTTTTCTTTTCCTTATTTGGTGGGTGTGGTGGTTGGATGAGTGATAGTTGGTGTCGGTGGAATGAGGCTGGAAGGGGATGGGTTTTACACCCACGAGTGATTGGCCCAGTTTGGCGCTCCTTCAGTTGATGTTGAAATTGTGGGTTGTGGTTGGCAATCGGATCGCATCTCTGATTGTTGTTTTAATTGCTGGTCGATGATTAACTCGTATAGTTCAGTTGAACGCAGAACCATTGTCTGGACACTATGATGGTCTTTTATGTTTGGTATCTCACTGATTTCATATGGTACATCAGTCGCATCATGGTTCTCCTCTGATGCCACACTGTCTAGAGATTCTTTAATCGGTTGGCTATGAAAATGTTATATCTCCTCTATCTATGACATTGGCACGATGAAGTTGCTATCTATTTACAATCCACTAATGCACATCCCAATCCGAGGACAGGTCCATCCTGGCCTCTGATAATTTGATATTTTGTGGAATTGTCTGTTAAGATGTTATGCTTTCTGTAGCTGTGTTTGACCATCATCTACAGAAATCTACGTCAGGATGTCAGTTTTCCTATGCAAATATAAACTCTGGTTGAAACTCCGGTTATTGAAACTCAAGCCTTTTGTAAGCGCCTGACGAGTGGGTCTCTTTCAGGGTATCTTGTTGCTGAAGTTTGGTTAGCTGAGATTTGATTCGTGATATCGTCTGAAGAGAGTTGATCTGTTTCAAAGGAGGATTCAGACAGGACTAATGATGAGGGGACGTCCTGATGCATCCCAGAAGAAGCGCTTAATTACCTCTGCCTGTGTTTTGGCATTTTTTCTTGGCTTCCTATTTTTTTATCGTGGATCATTATTCGGCAATGGTTCTTCCCCACTAGAGTATGGCAGCAAATCTCTGAGAAAGCTCGGGTCGACATATTTGGGTGGAGATGAGAGTGGTGATGCCAAGCATGAGGAATCTTTTGCTAAATTTGATGATGCTGATGATGTGATCGTGAAGAGCTTCCCAGTATATAATTGAGAAACCCATTTTCTTCTTTTCTGCTGTTGACTTCTTCTTTCCTTAAAAAAGAATAAATGAAATAAAATGCTCAATGATTCTTTCACTTTTGTATTTTTTCCATCAGGTTTGTGATGATCGGCATTCGGAGTTGATTCCTTGCTTGGACAGGAATCTTATCTACCAGACCAGGCTGAAGCTGGACCTTTCTTTGATGGAACACTATGAGAGACACTGTCCCAATCCTGAGAAACGGTTCAATTGCTTGATTCCTCCACCTCCAGGATATAAGGTATTGGCTGAGTATAAAAAAATTCCCAGAAAGTTTGTTAAGTATTTTCTATGTTCTGTTTGAGCAATGGAACATATGCTCACCACTGTCTTTTAAAATTTTTGCTTATCTTCATTGGAATGTGCAGGTTCCTATTAAGTGGCCAAAAAGCAGAGACGAGGTATGGAAAGCAAACATACCTCACACTCACCTTGCAAGCGAGAAGTCTGACCAGAACTGGATGGTTGTCAAAGGAGACAAGATAAATTTTCCTGGTGGGGGTACTCATTTCCATTATGGAGCTGACAAATACATTGCCCACATGGCAAACGTAAGTTTTCCTACTTTAGCTTAGGATGCTTAAAGCCTCACTATATTCTGCACAACCAGAGCACTGATTGCATTTTCCGTAACCTTTTTTAGATGCTCAATTTTCCCAATGACATTCTCAACAACGATGGTCAACTAAGGACTGTTTTAGATGTCGGATGTGGCGTCGCAAGTTTCGGGGGATATTTGCTTTCCTCAGACATAATAGCAATGTCCTTGGCTCCCAATGATGTGCATCAGAATCAAATCCAGTTCGCTCTCGAAAGAGGAATTCCTGCATATCTAGGGGTCTTGGGCACAAAGCGACTTCCGTATCCTAGCAGGTCCTTTGAACTTGCTCATTGTTCCAGGTGTCGAATTGATTGGCTACAGAGAGACGGCATCCTTCTACTGGAGCTCGATAGGTTACTCAGACCTGGTGGTTATTTTGCTTATTCGTCTCCCGAAGCCTATGCTCAGGATGAGGAGGATCTGAGGATATGGAAAGAGATGAGTGCACTTGTGGAGCGCATGTGCTGGACAATAGCTAAAAAGAGGAACCAAACTGTCATTTGGCAGAAGCCTCTGACAAATGATTGTTACCTGCAAAGAGCGCCTGGAACCCAGCCTCCTATGTGCCGATCTGATGACGATCCCGATGCCGTTTGGGGTGTGCTGATGGAGCCATGCATCACGCCCTACTCCAAACGTGAGTTTTCGCTACATCTAAAGGAACTATGCATCACGCCCTACTCCAAACAAATAATTATGTACAAGAGTGGGGTTACTGAATCACAAAAGAAAAACAAATAATTGTTTTTCTTTTCGTCTCAGATGATCATGAAGCCCAGGGGAGTGATTTGGCTCCTTGGCCAGCCAGATTGAGTTCTCCTCCTCCTAGGCTGGCTGACTTTGGCTATTCGAAAGACATGTTCTCAAAGGATACGGTTTGAGCACATTTTGTGATTGTATTGGCCTATCTCTGGTTCAACAGGTTTCCATTTATACTATTGGGTTTCTGCAGGAAACGTGGCAGCAAAGGGTTGATCAGTATTGGAGTTTGCTTGGCTCTAAAGTTTCGGCAGATACAGTGAGGAATTTGATGGATATGAAGGCAAACATGGGTTCTTTTGCGGCTGCCCTGAAGGATAAGAGTGTTTGGGTTATGAACGTTGTCCCCGAAGATGGTCCGAACACTCTTAAGCTTGTCTATGACAGAGGCCTTATCGGCACCACCCACAACTGGTACGATGACTGATTCTGTATCACGAGTTGCAATCTCTCCGAGCAATGACCGGGCTATCATCCCTCCAGAATTAGCTGAATCTGTTGAGTGTGATCTTACCCGACAGGTGCGAAGCATTTTCCACATACCCGAGGACATACGACCTGCTTCATGCATGGACCGTGTTCTCCGACCTTGAGAGGAAAGGATGCAGCGGGGAGGATCTCCTTCTCGAGATGGATCGGATCCTCCGCCCCACCGGATTCATAATTATCAGGGACAAGCCTTCAGTGAGGGATTTCGTGAAGAAGTACTTGGTGGCCTTGCACTGGGAAGAAGTGGCGAACGCGGAGGATGGGGACGAAGTAGTCTTCATCGTCCAGAAGAAGGTGTGGCTGACGAGCGAAAGCCTGAGGGACTCGGACTGATAACAAGAGGTGTCAGCATCGGCCTTTTTTTGGTAGGAGCATCAACAGATAGTGATTCCCTCGAATCCTCAAAGCAATAGTTGTCTATCCCACAATAACTGTTGAACTCTATGAGTTGGTTGGCCTAGTAACAACAAAGCAGAACCCCATAAATTATTGGTTGCTAGTGTTTTCTATCTCGTTGCTCTTTTACATGAAAACATTTTGGCACAATTTTCCTTTATGGTGATGGTGGTGGATCTTGTTCAGTCATACTGCAATCTCGGGTACTATGGAAAGCATGAGCAATTGGGAACCCCACCACCCAAGTCCTGGTTCTATTTTTGACAAAGTTAGTTTGGTTTCAGAGTTTCTTTTTACTTCTTTGTAGTTGCAGCTGTGGTTGGGTTGTGGAGTGCATTCCCAGAAAGGTATGCATGAAGATAGAAACTAAGACAAGAACAAGGACTGTCCGAAGATAGATTTTTCCATTATGTTGAGATTAAATTAAATATTGGGATTTGGATTAAGGTAAGATTTGTCCCCCCCAATTAAATATTCTGACATCATTTTATTTATTTACTTTAGTAATGCCCATAACTTATGATTAACTAACTATCATCACGTTGTGTTTTTTAAATGAAAATGTTAATTTCCTTGATTTTTGTTGATCCCCAGGAGGAGTGAGTCGATCTCCATCACGTGGACCCAACATCATCATCATCATCATCATCGACTACATTGTTTTCTAAAAGTGTATGGGGTATAAGAAACGACCTACCCATTAAGGAAAAAGAACTAGGCTAATTATTTCAAATACCTTTTTTCTTACTTACTCAAATAATTAATTATTTCTTATAATTTGACTATTTTTTTTTTGTTTATCTTACTGTCTAAAAAATATCTTAAAATGATCTTACATCCGGCCTTTATCAGTGGAGACGACTAATAACGTCTTACGTGACACGAAACGGGTTATTCTGTTGACAATTATCGCTGTCTAAAGGACATTCGATCTAATTTTGTCCTGACCAAATTTATCTTTTCTGTCACGTACTTGGTCTTGTTTCCTATTTATCATTTCAAAAATATTTTGTAAGGCCGAGACAGAAGACTGAATCTCCTTTAGATTGCTAGCAGAAGGATATCGGGTATGTGTTATGCAGGAGTCTCCTCGATTCACGAATATTATATTTGAAATAACGCTCCAAGCTAAGGGCATATAAGTTAAGATAAATAATAAAAACAAGTGGTCAAGTATATGACGTGTTTGATAGTTTGTGTGGATAAAGTTGGTGGGTGGACACGAACATCGGACAGTGTAGGGTTGGTGGAAAAAGGAAAAGGAAAAGGATTCATGGGGCGGGACTGGGGGAGCAATGTTTTTTATTTTTTATTTTTTTAAAGAAATTCTTCTTGCGGAATAAATTTAACGAGAATGGTCCAACCAATTGGGTGGAAATTCATTCCATCCCCACCTTTTAAATCTAATGAAATTTCAATTCAATTTCAATCCTATGCAATCCATCCACATGCATCCCAATTCTTATTTCTCCTTTTCCGAAAAGATTCTCATCCTCGTTCCATTTGCTTCTCAGTCATTACAATTTTACACGTGATAAAATTGAAAAGGGAAAGCCTCTGTACTTGCAAATAGGGGCGAGCATATGTTCGGGTAAAACTGAAACCGATCGGAGTCGATATTATACGGTCGGTGTCGGTATAAATTCTCAAATAAATTGAGTATATTTTAAATTTAAAATTTTTAAAAATCGACAATATCATATACGATTTTAAATTCTCACGGTTGAAATTAATATATTTTAATATATAATTTATATAATATATTTTTATAATACCTATCTCTTTATGCGAACCCATCATTCCTTGCCTCACTCTCTTTGTCGGGCCTCGACTCGCTTGAGTTTTAATTTAACGTGAAAGTATTTTGTAGGATAAGGGACCAGAATTAGTCCGGTATTAGAGTCAACGAGTTGGACCTTTGGTGGTTTTTTAAGACACGGGATGTCAATAGGTTCTAAAACAAGAAAACGTTTATTATAAAATAGTTTCACATTAGACTTTTTTTGCCCAGTCGGCTTCACATGTGTCATGCCATGTCGTATAAACAAAGGTATATTAACGTCGTTTGTGCCAACATGAATAATACGTAGGACGTCGTTATTTGTAACACTAACTGAGGATGTATTTAGTATAACAAAGTGAGTACATATATGGTTTCAAAACGTTTTAAAGAACGGAATAAATCGAAAAAAATATGTATAATAAATTTGCTAATTTGGTATTGGAGAAGACGGATGTGTGACGCCGTTTGTGTCAATATGGATGACACGTAGGACGCCGTTATTTGTAATATTAACAAATGATGAATTTTATATAACGAAGTAAGTATACATGAATTTATATAACAAATTAAGTATACATGTGATTTTAAAGCATTCGAAAGAACGAGATAAATAGGACAAAATGAATACAGATAAATTTGTTTTTTTTTTATTCATCGCCCGGTAGTTATTACTCGGAATGGAGATTAAAAAAATTATTTACTTAAGAAGCACACCGGGGAAACCAAAAGGGGAAGGTGGGTGGGGGGGAGTGAATGTGGGAAGAGTGTGCTGCTGCTGCAGATGTATAAACAAAGAATGTATATATTTGTTGTAGAGTTTGGAAAATTCCCACATCCAATTATCACTCCTTCGTTTCCACCATCCATCGCTTTTTAATCCCCACCTCCTCCTTTCTGACCGACTCAATTCCGCCGTGAATTCCGGCGAGTTATTCCCTCCACCCACTCCCACACCCAAGAAACTTGAAAAAAAAAAACGCGCTTTCAGTGAGTTCTTCCCCGTTCCCTCCTTCTTTTCCGGGAGTGTGATTTTAGGGTTCTGTCCCCGAGTGATGCTTCCATTCGTTTTTCTCGGATCGACGTGGTCTACGCCGGGGCTTCTTTCGGGTTCGTTGCTGGGATTTTATTTTTATTTTTTTGGATTTTTCGTTGTCCGGCGGAATTGGTTGGTGTTTACTTGCTGATTGGGAATTGGGCGTTTTGTGACTTCTTGTTGGGTTCTTGGTTTCCTGTGATGCGTTGATTTAATCCGGAAGCGGGGGGGAGAAGAGGAAAGCATTTCGATGGGTGCTTGGGGTGGGTACTGTGGATTTAGGAAGTCGTTGGAAGGAAGAGTACCTGGGCAATACATTTTTTTCTCTTTGTTCGCCGTTTTAGGAACCGGACTCGGGGAATTTGCTTCAGGGGTTAAGAAGTTGCAGGCACAGTTCAAAAGAAGAGTCTTGATTGGTCGAAAGTTGCTCGGCATATGGGGATCTCCGTGCGAGTTACTGGCTGTAGCAGATGATAACGAGCCAGTTGTTTTGCACGCTAATAGATCTGCTAGCAAGATTTCCAGGCCTGAAAGTTAAGGAGGTTCTTGTTGCCGCAGTCTAAATGAACTGAATTAGCATTTAAAAGACTGTTAAGTGTTGCAACATTGATGGGCCACTAATAGCTAGCAGTAAATGTGTTAATTGACCTGTTTGCATAGGTGGGTTTTTTCTTAGTTCTGATTTTTGTGTAGGTGAGTGTTAGGACGAGAAGTTACTTTTGGCTTTATTCATATTTGAGAGCTACGATGCGAAGTTACTTTTGGCTTTATTCATATTTGAGAGCCAGGATGAGAAGTTACTTTTTTGGCTTTATTCATATTTGAGAGCCCGAGTGGGGGGGAATTTCTCTTCAAATTTAACAGACAATGAGGTGCTGGAGCTGTCCAAGTGAGTAGTTTGATGGTGAAAAAATTGTAATTATTTCAGGGCTTCTTGTCATAAAATGATATAATCTCATCATTATATGCGTAATTTGATTGATGTGAAACAGCATTCTGGCATTCATCATGTGAAGGTTCTGCAGGATGACTTAGCACTCATGCATCGACATTTGGTCTGAACTTGTGGTTATTGACATTACATTGATATATTGGCCGATGTTCTGGCATGGTAGAGTTTTCCCATGAAGCATGTTCTAAACTTGGATGTCTAGATGTTATTGCCTGGCACAAACCGTCCAGCCAACTTAGAGTTTAATTTTCTACAACCACTTCTGCATTGGTCATTCGTCTTGTCTGTTTCTTTTACTAAACTTTCTTTTCCATGCTTGCTTAATGGCTCCAAGAAAATATTTGTCCAGTAAATTTAATAATGCGCTCATTGCAATGGCTTGTTTTGCAGTTGATTCGTGAACATCTTTGTGGTGAATTTGTGATCAATGGAACCTTGCAACCTTCTGTTTCCTTCCACAGGACTATAATTATCCTTAATGCAGTTCTACAGTTGTATATAGAAAGAGAAATATACATTTACTCAGAGAAGAAGTGTCTGTGATGGAATCTATGAGGCGTTGGTTCAATAAGCACAAGTCAAAAGATAAAGCAAAGTCACCCAGAAAGAAAGATGCGACGGGGAATGGGAAAGATGGGGCAAAGGCTCCAAATTCCGAAGAAGCACCTTCAAATGTTACCAAGCAGAGGGTTGCAGCTGCTAAGCAATACATAGAAAATCATTATAAGAAGCAAATGAAGGATCTCCAAGAAAGGAAAGAACGGTAAATTATTCTCTTATCTTCAAGTGTGTGATGTATAATGTCATCTGAATGATGGATAAATGCCCTTCTCTTTGTTGGCTTGTTGCCCTATGTCTTTTGCTGGTGGTGACTCTGACACTTTCTTTGTTAGATGACTGAATTTATAAATGTTTCTATGCCAAAAACATAAAAACAAAAAAGAATTTGCAGAATTCCTTATCTAGAGCATTTAAATTTAACGGGAGTTAGCTGATTGGCTTATGAAATCTAGGTGATGAGTGAACTTATCGTGGCTTCTGGTTTATGATTTGATGAAATACATGAGCATTCATCGTGTGATCTATAGATCTGCAGTGTTTCCCCCTTAAAGTACTGTTGTCTGACGCCTGTACATGTTTCCACTTTAGTCGTGACATTTTAGAGAAGAAGCTCGCAGATGCCAATGTCTCTGAAGAAGAGCAAAACAATTTGCTGAAATATTTGGAAAAGAAGGAGACAGAGTACATGCGCATGCAGAGGCATAAAATGGGTGCTGATGATTTTGAACCATTGACAATTATCGGGAAAGGTGCATTTGGGGAGGTATGGCTTGATAAAGATAAAAAGGCCTTTTGTCAGTGCTATCTGGGGGGGGGGGTGTTAAATGTTTTTGTGCATGGGATTGTTTTCTGCTTCATTTTTTGGATATCAGATAGATACACCCTGAGATATAGTTAGTGTTCTACATAAGTTACAGTCGTATGTGAAGGGATATTGCATCTTTCTTTTCCATAGCTTCTGTCTTCCCGATTCGACAGATTTTTCTAACTCCTAACGGGCTTTAAAATTCAACTTTAATAAATTCGGAAAGAGTTAGTGTATGCTACATCACGCGTAGTTTCATAATGATTGGTTTTGCAAAAGTTCTTTCTTTTACACCTTGCTATGGTATGCGCAGGTTAGAATTTGTCGGGAGAAGTCTTCTGGTCACGTATATGCTATGAAGAAGCTTAAGAAATCAGAGATGCTCCGAAGAGGACAGGTTTCCTTCTTTTCCTCTTGAATTGGGCTGACTTCAAAATTTTATCTACTTAACAGAAATTTACTTGGACCCCCTGCAGGTTGAACATGTGAAAGCAGAGAGGAATTTACTTGCAGAAGTGGATAGCAATTGCATTGTCAAGCTTTATTGCTCCTTTCAAGATGACGAATTTCTTTATTTAATCATGGAGTATTTACCTGGCGGTGATATGATGACTCTATTGATGCGGAAAGATATACTGACAGAAGATGAGGCTAGATTCTACGTGGGAGAGACGGTTCTGTCTATTGAATCCATACACAAGCATAACTATATTCATAGGTCAACCATGCCAAGCTTCTGCTTTAATTTGTTGACATACCATGGTTGTATAACCTTCATAAAAAATGAAATGTAGTAGATTTTGTTTAAGATTGGGTGTTGCTTATCGAGAAATTGTGACGTGGTTTCCTGCTGCAGGGACATTAAACCCGACAATTTGCTGTTGGACAAAGATGGTCACATGAAATTGTCAGATTTTGGGTTATGTAAGCCACTTGATTGTAGTAATCTCCAGGAAAAGGACTTCTCTATGGTAAACAACCTTAGCGGGGCTCTTCAAAGTGATGGTCGTCCTGTAGCAAGCAAGCGCACTCAACAAGAACAGCTACAGCATTGGCAGAGGAACCGAAGGATGCTGGTAAATAGCCTAGCTTTTGATGCTATATTGCATTTCCTAAAATATGTGTCTAGAATTAAGAGTCTTCATAAAAATTTGATAGAACAAAGTTTTTGAATTGTCTTTTTGTTGGTAGTTTGCCAACCAATTTCTGTTTAATAACTGTATGACCCTCCTGCTTATGTAAATCCCTTGTGCAAAACTATTTCTGATATCACAATTTTCGAAAATTTGGGAGCTATCTTTTAATGGATGAAAATTTGAAATCAGTGAGGTAGTTACAATCTTCATTTATCGTCTTCATACGATGACATTGTCCCGTCTAGGCTTATTCAACTGTCGGTACGCCAGACTATATTGCACCAGAAGTTCTCCTGAAGAAAGGTTATGGAATGGAGTGTGACTGGTTTGTAGCGCAACACTCTCCACATTTTGGCAGTATCCACATTTTAAGGAAGTTGTCTGAGTTGATTTCAATGGTCTCGTTTCAGGTGGTCTCTTGGTGCTATTATGTATGAAATGCTCGTAGGGTACCCTCCTTTTTACTCGGATGATCCCATGTCAACCTGCAGGAAGGTACTTAGATCCTATTAATGAAATTCTCGTTATTCATGTCTGGTTAAGTTCATGACTTGAGCCCGTGTTCTTATGTTTGGTAAAAGATGTGTTTTCTTCTATTCTGCCTTGTTGTCCGCATCCATCCCAATGACTCTTCCCCTTGTTTTTGCCATTCCTGTAGATAGTAAATTGGCGTACCCACTTGAAATTTCCAGACGAAGCAAAGCTGTCTCCAGCTGCGAAAGACCTTATTTGTAGATTACTCTGCAATGTTGACCAGAGATTAGGGACAAAAGGAGCTGATGAAATTAAGGTACATCATGGGTTCTTTGTTTCTTTTCTTGATTTTTAGATGACATAGGCGATTGATATGAATGTATATTCTTTTACAGGCACATCCTTGGTTTAAGGGCATTGAATGGGATAGGCTTTATCAACAAAAGGCAGCTTTTATCCCTGAGGTCAATGGTGAATTGGACACTCAGAACTTCGAAAAATTTGAGGAGGTAAACATGATGATAGAATCTAGAATTTTGGTAGCCTTTTATAGGTCAAGGCATTAAGATGTGGCCAAATGGACAAATGGGCTGGGAAACTAGTTGAGGTTCTTCCTATAATATTTTCTAATGTCACTTAATGTTGTCTTTTCATGTAGGCTGACAGTCAAATGCAAACTTCAGCCAAATCAGGTCCATGGAGAAAGGTCAGTTTACATGTGGGGAATGCAAATGAATTTCTTATTCCAGAATGCTGTAGATAATCGTGAATTCTTCATCCGCTAAATAGTTAAAGACAGATGACTACTATTTGATGAGTTATTCCATTTCACTACCAAATCTTTAGGTTTTGAGTATTTGCGTGCATTATTTGATGTGTTAGAGATTGTATTTTAGTCTATTACAGTTAATATCTGTGTTTTTCATTTAACTGGCAAGGACAATCAAGTCAGCCAGCTATTATGGACAGTATCCTATAGTTTTTCGCTTTGTTATTATTATTATCTTGTTATTTTTAACAGATGTAATAAGTTGCCATTTAGTATACTTGTTTATGATGTGAGATTAAATTATTTGACAGAGGCAGAAATATAATTTGGAACGTTTTCATCTTGGGCATATCTCTGGACTTTAGCCCTTATCATCGAAATTTGTGCCAACTCATACAAGGACATCCAGGGAGAATTGTTTTTTAAACTTAATCTCTTCAATGATGTTTTTTTAATGGTCATAGGTCAGACTCAGTTACTACAGTAATCTGTGTGGTTAATGTGCATGATATTTTATATATCCATCTACATCAGTTCTGATTTCTCAATTTCTTTATTTGATGCAGATGCTCTCCTCGAAGGACATAAATTTCGTAGGTTATACTTACAAAAACTTTGAAATTGTTAATAATAATCAGTTGCCTGGAATAGGTATGTGCCTTTCCACCCCAAAAACTCGTCTGTCAGTCTGTTTTGCAAATTGCCTCTTTAATGGCCATAATTATCTTTATAATGTGGTTACTTCTTCGTACAGCTGAGTTGAAGAAGAAGAGCACAAAACCGAAAAGGCCATCCATCAAGTCTCTCTTTGGTAAGTATCTTGAATTAATCTTAATTTTCTGGGTAGGAATGCAACTTTTGTTCCTTCTTTTGTCATCTCGTAACTCCTGTCGATCTTCACTGAGGTAGCATCCTATCATAAATCATTGATTGTCGGAAAGTTACTTCTCTAACAAGTTGAAATCCTCAGCAGAAGGCGAGTCTGCTTCCATGGAGCCTGTCCAGGGGAGTTTCATGAATCTTTTGCCTCCCCAGCTTGAAGTCCCTGAAAAACACGGCGAGGATTATGATTGAGCTCATTTAGCCATGGCTGAGGATCCTGTTAAGGTAGATGTCCTATTTTGCTGCCTCTTATTACGTGCTTGTTAGATTTTCGACCTATTATGACCTTCTGAACAAGGACAAATCAGTCATCTCTTACTACGACAAGTAAGTTTGACGTGTTTACACCCCTTATCCCGTGTAAAAGTAGCTTTCTTCAGGAAATTTGCTGATGATGTGTATTCTTTTAAACAAGAAAAGAAAAGCGGGACAGTTTGATGATGTAATTAAGCTAACACAGCTGTTGGTTGTTACAAGTGTTGGGGTTGTGATTATGAAATGGTAATACAGAGTGCATGTGACTCATTGGTTGCTTTCTGATTGAAATTCTCTGGTCCTTGTGTGGGAAACTTGGTAATACCAATACAGTATATCTTTATGATCATCAGACAGTTGTCTTTGGCATCAGTCATTATTATTTGTCAACAATCACGGGAGCCCCTATATTGGACAGTGGTTACTGACATGTCCCGGTGTGTCCTGCCACTCTTTCTTTTTTTTTTCTCCTTTTCCCTCGGCATGTCCTGTTTTGAATTGTGCAGAGGACACTGCCATGAATTCTGAGGAGGCTTTCCATTGGAGATTTGGGAAGACATAATTTCGCAATAAATGTGGGCAGGTTGGGGTAGAGAATACTAATCAAATCTGTCATTAAATAAATAAATTAACCACAGAATATCTAATTATACGTGTTAGTTTTGAAAATAATAAGGTCAAATATAGTTCGAGTTTTCAAAATTGTCGAAATACCGTCCATAGTTTGAAACATTATTATACTTGTAGAAAGCTTCTGATCATAAACATGTGACGTAACAGAGCGAATTTCCTAGGCACAGGCAAGCGTTGGCTTGGGTGATCTGAAGGCTTCTTGACCTTCCTGAATCCGGCGGATGCAGTATCCTCCATATGCTTCTACTTTGTCCTCTCCCATTGGGTCGGACCTAATCATCTATATGTGGATTTAATGTCATGAAGGGACTCCCTGTTGCCGATACCGAGAGTATCTGTGGCCTACGGTCTAACACCGTCCATGTTTTCGGTCTGTTTCTGGTTCAACATTTCAGTTGAGATGAATGACTGCCTAGGTTGAATGAATGCGGGTATCGAGCGAAACTGAGGGTTGTTGTTCTTGAGGTGGTGGGTCAAACATTCGCATCAGCAGAAGAAACGGTTTTGCAGCTCCATTTCTTCCCTTTCTTTGACACCTGGTAGACGCACCATCATCGGAGACTTGACGCCTCGACAGGGTTTACTTACAGTAACGACTAACCTCAGGGACTTTTTGCTAACCGATTTTGCCGCGCCCTATTTTTAGGAGATGCAACACCCCCCTCCCAAAAAAAAACACCCAACCAAGCATTGGGAGGGAGTCTTTGTCATAATTTGCCATAGCCTGAAATGTAGGGCCAAAAACAACCTGTTTGTTTGCTTGCCTGCTCGAAACATAATCGTCCCGGATCGAAGAATTGCCTCGTCGTGATCACAATCTCCCCTCACCTCCCCTCGTCATCTGGGGCAGGTCCGGATTGTGCCCTTGACGGATTCGGTTATTAACTTTGTCTCATCACCCTCCCACCATCGCTTTCCTGTAGTCTACCTTCCGTTGACGCCAGCTGATCCTGGTTCGGATCATCTTCGAGCTCGAAAGTATGACCTCCCAGTGCTTGCAGATTGTGGTTCCATCGTCCTGCCTCATGGCATGCGAGTAGAAAGTTTGGCAGTGATCTCCGCGCTGTTTTTAGGTTCGTAAGTGGAGACGATGAATGAGAGGAGCATTCGTATTTGATTTCACGGTTTCTCATCGGGCTAAAATTCTTGCATATAATTTCGAATGTAATATCATGGCCATTTGCTTGATGGTCTGGGCTAATGCACAACATGCAAATCTGTAATTTGTTATTCTGTTACTTGGTGCAGAAAACTTGTGGATAGCGGCGGTGTCTTCACAGCCGTCGTACCCTGGGACGAGATGCCGGCAAAGGTCAAAGGGTTCTTGAAAGGGTTGAAATATATCCAACAAATATTCGGTGCGCCTCGATATTTGTTTTTGTTTCTCGCGGCAATTATGCACTCATGAATAGTTTGAAGGTGCGGCTGATGGTTGTTCCTAAGAAATTGTATGTAACTGGGGCTTTGCAGATGGTCCGAAGGAGCCAGAGCTGCAGATTGGGTTGCCCACAGATGTAAAACATGTCGCTCACATTGGAGGGGCCGGACCTTCGTCGAACACGACGCCAAGCTGGGTATGCTCTCCATCTTTGATAGCTTTTTGTCCTTAACATGCCATAATGCCGATTCTTTATTTTCATTGGTAAGCATGCCATGGTTATGAATGTGGACTCACTTGCCAGACTACTACTGCAGATGAGCGAGTTTGATTCCACGCAACTCACATTACCACCAGTAAATCCCACGGGAGGATCAGACAAGACTTCTTGTGAACCGGGACTGGAAGGTTTGTTCTGATGATAGTCGAACATTGTCGATTCTGTAAAGCATTTTGACGACAAGTTCGGGACTGGAAACAGATGATAAACAAGCCACTGCACCAAATGGGAACAAAAAGGAGGTTGAGAACTCGCCCAGAGGCCCATTATCTGAAGGGAACGGACCGCCATTAGGCTCGCCACCAAAACGGACTACGAAGAAGCATCACCTCAGGAAAAACCGTGCCGCCACGGACTCCACAAACCAAGAAACCCCCAACACCACAGGAAAACACCATAGACGACATCATAAATCATCTGATCCATCCTCAAATGGACCATCTTCAGTATCAAAGCCATCCCGTAGGAAGAGATCGTCGAAAAGCTCATCAGGGGGCGGATCATCAAGGCCATCAAAGTCAAAAACACAGGATTCTTTTGATGAAGCACCAGCAAAGGACGCCGGATCAATCTCCACATCAGAACTGAGCAAAGTGGAGGAAGGGAGTGAAGAAGGAAACGGATGACTCTCATTGCATTCCACAAAAGGCTCCGAAGCATAAAGACGTTTGACAACTTCTGTTTTTCCAACGACACGAGCACGGCCGAGGTTGAGGATTCTTCTATTAGTTTTTCCACATCAATGGATCAAACTAACTACGGGTTCTGTGGAATATGTGAAGAAGATCGACAAGGATGCTGAAGGACGACCTTAATGCACATGCAAAGAAAATAGACCAAGCTATTCCATTTTTCGTTTTTGCAGCTTTTATTGCAGTAAAACTAGCAGCAAATTGTAAGTTCATTTACAGAAAATCAATCAATGAGATCAAACACTAACAAGAAGGCTATCGTATCCAAGCAGAGCTTATCACCAAGCAGATCAAACACTTCCTTCGGCAATTCCAATGTGATAGCAATCCAACATATCACAGTCCTTTTGCCCTCTCCATCGCTATACACATTAACTGATAAAAGCATAAAAGATACAATCAGTTCCCAATTACTCTTCAAACAATACTCTCTTATATGACACTATTCTTCCTTTTCTGAATATTAACATACGGCATACAATAATAACCTTCCGCCTTCCGGCACATCCATTTTATCTGCAGAGGGTTTACAAGCCACCCTTCCTCCAGCAAAGTACAATAGCAAGCTCACGATCGTGACACGGCCAAGTTTGATCGAGGGGTCAAAGTAGCATCCATTTTGTTCCGATTTAGTCAGTATAGCTGAGGAGCAAGGAATCGGTGTGAGAGGATGGGGCTCAGTGGAATATGGCTCGTGCGCTTGACGCATTTTGCTGGTCTTGTGCAAGGAAGGTGACCATGCCTAACTTTATTGCAGACAGGAACTTCCTTGCTAGAAACATCGCTTCCTTCTCTTTCGGTACTGATGCACCATTTGGATCCTGCTTATCACGTTCCAACAATTATAAAAAAAATGTGGAGAGGAAAACATGGATAAACTAAAACAACGTATTCGGACAGCAGAAGACTCGATGCGCTTCTATCACTATCCAAACAGTAGCCAGTTAAGTAAACACATTATGAATCGGCAAAAATGAGGCAGAGGAATCAATTACCCCCAAGACAAGGAAAGCAAATTCTTGACTGTCGCCAGCCAGGAAAATCTCGATTAGCTTTCGCAGGTCTGCTAGGGTCGCTTCCTTTACAACTTTGAGTGTGGTAATTAACTTCCCAGCATTTTCATTCGAAGCCTCCCATTTCACGTACACTTCAAGCCGTGAATCACTTCTCTCCTCACAATGTAGTGATTCTCTTTAGCTCCCACTCCCTGCATTTTGGTTGGTGGAGTAATTAGATGATGTGAAAGCTCTCGAATTTCCACATAGAGTGAAGATGTTCTCGATTCTCATATATCGAGAGGAAGCAACATCTCCTGCATTTACATGTTCCAACCTATCTCTCAAATTGTCATCGCAACACCACTCGAGTTATATCATGCCTGGACTACAGTCGCTAGCAAAGGTACTCGAACAAACCCTCTTCTCCTCTATTATCTCTTTCTCAACTTCTTCATCCTCAAAGCTCTTTTTACACTCTCCTGCTTCTTCCTCTTCGAACACAGTGCCCAAACGCATGTTGTCACTGAGTTTTGAACCTTGGATTTCATTTCCTGCCACACCAACTGATGCACTCAAAAGTTCATGTGTAAATGGTTCTTGATCACCCATATCAAGATCCATAGACTTCACCATATTTCCAGGATCTTCCGTAGCATAAATAGATCCCATCAACCTGCAGGAAAAATTATCACCAAAGTCCCAAGTGCTGCTCCTGGTGGAGAACTGGGTCTCAATCTCCTGCAGCCTCCATTTTAACTTCTCGACCTCCCGTTGTTGTTGCCACATCCTCTCCTCCATCTTCCTCTTCTCGTTTTCAACAAAGTCGTTAGCAATTCTCTGACACTCCTCGAACTCACTCCTTAATATCTCAATTCGCTCTCTTACCTTCATATTTATTTCCTCTTCGCATGCCCCGGAAGCTTGTCCCTCAATAATCTGAAGCTTTGCTCTCAATTCTGCAACCTCCAGCTCTTTTTTCAAAACCTCCTTGTGTGCTTCATTACGCTCTTTCTCTCTGATTTTGTTTTCAACCTGCAGATTGTGGATGAAGTGGTCCATTGCCTCGATCCTTGTCACCAGAAATTCTGCCACTGAGGAGTCATACACCCCAAGCTTTTCCTTCATGGGAGTATGTTGACTGCAACCAATGCATTTGGCCTTAGCTCCGTATTCCAGAGTGGAGATTGTCTTGTGTAACTCCTTCGGATCCGGGCTGGCTCATATTATCATCAAAATCTTCAACTTGTCATCCTCAAATGAATCCTGAACAAGTGAAATAAACACAGAAAAGTGTGTCGCGTAACATCGTCAATTGGAAAACAAGTCCAAACATGATCAGCCTTGCAGAATTATTACCTGTAAAAGCATTGTCAATTTGCTGTCTCTGAAGGGCACATGTGAATCGCCATTAGCAATGGATTCAACCACTCTTTTCATTGCCGTATTACCTTGGTTATTCTTTGCAGTCTGTTGCACAAGCAAAAATCCACTCATTCAACACAAATCCACAAGCTGACTACAAGGACTAAGAAATGAATAAGCAACACTAACGATCATCCTGAAATGCTGAAATACCTGCATTTTGTCCTCGAATCCAACCTGACCAGCCTGTTCGATGTTCTCGGAACCAGCCATATCAACAAGCATCAAGCGTCCTCCAACGGTGGGCACATCCAAAATGATCTGTACAATTTCGAATCCATCCTCACTTTTTCTCACAGTTGAGGTAAGTCTGGTTAGCCTAATCCACAAAGCACAAGACCCTTTTAAGCCATCAAATACTTACTATGCAGTGGCTTCGTGAACTTCAATCGTTGCATAGCGTACACTTGACAATCCTCCTTTTCTCCACTTTCTGGATCTCCTTTGAAATCCTTCGGGCCTTGTTCCCAGATATAAAGGTTGCATTTTTGGCCTTCTTGCCAATAACCTCAAGTCTCATCTGCATTTGTCACAACCCAATGAATCATCAATGTGTGCTGTAGCCACGAGTTAGGTCTCTGGTTACCAGCGTGGAGGAAACTTGAGCCTTTGATGAACTGCCTTTTGGCCATCTGAACCCTACCCCTCCAGCAGCCGAAGTACTCGACAAAAGGTCGTAGATTTCCTCATTGTATATCTCCAAAACAGTGACCTGCACGAATGCACCAGCCACAAGCACATCCTCGTCTTCATTGTGGTCAGTGTCCCTTTCTTCTAGAATATCTCTCAGTGACCGGTAAACAATTCCGGCCTGTTTCGAGCACCCAAACATGGTGTAGCTCTTCCCCGATCCTGTAGGACCATACATCATGATGGTACACTTATCCCCCAGCCTAACGCCCTTGATCCTATCTTCAACAAACTTGTTGAGTAAAATATTTTCTAACTCAACGTTATTAATTGCTTTTAAGTACAAGAGCGAGGAGCGTCGGACAACATTCGAAAACCCAAAAAATAAATCACGAGGACTTCCCTTTCTTCCCGCCCATAGCAAACCACCCAAATTTGAATATCGCCGAAATTGCCAACCACCCCCTCATGTCGACGTCATCGTCCGTACGCCACCGCAAGGATGGCGGCGCCGGCGCCGGCGCCCGTACCTCCCCCGCCAAGGCCGCCATCAAGCCGTTAGACCCACTTTCCTCTTCCAAGGAGAACATGAGGCCTTACTCCAAGATCTCCGATCCCTCGAGATCTTCTGTTCCTTTCCCGACCGAGAAGCCTGTCTTCCGAGCCGTCCCGCGGGCCTCCTCTGTTCCCAAAGGCCGGACCCGGGCGTCGAGCCCTCTGATGCGTCCCTCCGTTGAATCTGGTAAGAGTAAGGTCGGGAGAGTTTTTGTAGGCGCCTCTGGTCCTAGGGTTTCGTTGGATGGGGTTGTGGTAAATAAGGAGAAGTTGAGTGGCGGCGGGTTCTGGATTCTGACTGATCTGAAGGATAAGGTACGGAAAAGGAGCGGATTTTGCGAGTTAGGTGATGGAAAATCAGGGAGAGCAGATGGGGTTCTGAAGGATTCGAGCAATGCGGAAGCCTTAAGCTCGGAAAAAGTCAACCTTGACTCGAGAACAGATTTGAAGATCGGGAAGGGTAGAAATGGTGCTGGAGAGAGGGTTCTTAGTCAGGTTCTGCAGAGATCGGTGGAGAAGGATTCAGATTTGACAGGAGATGGAAATGGGAAAGCTAACGTGAAGTATCCCAGTAAGCTGCACGAGAAGCTGGCGTTTTTGGAGGGAAAAGTGAAGAGGATTGTGTCTGATATTACGAGGACGAAGGAAATGTTAGACAAAACTAACCCTGATGACTCGAAGTGTATACTTTCAGATATTCAGGAGAAGATTTCTGGGATCGAGAAGGCAATGAACGATAATGTTAGTATGAAGAGTTGCAATTCTGATGGTAAGAAATTGAGTTTAAAAGAAAATGGGAGTGATGTGCTGGAGAATGTGGTTGAAACTGGGAGAAGTTCGAAATGTTCTGTAAAGGGAATGAAAAATGAAGAACTTGAAGCCAGGCTTTTTCCGCATCATATGTTGCTTAGGAACAGGACGGTTCCTAAGTCATCTACTGTCACCGTTCCGTCATCTAGTGAACCAGTTGTTGATTGTGTTGAGAAGCTTGAGGTCACTTCTAAGTTGAAGGACGAGGAAAAGTCAAGCTTGATTGAGGAAAATGCAATAACGTCTGAGTTTCTAGAATCTTTGAAGGATGATCAGATTAGAATCAGTAAAGCTGATGTTAAGAATGGTGTAGGGGCCCCTGAGGTACAAGAGACAGACGGTGTTGATACTTCGTCGACGCAAGGTAATACAGTCCTGGATGCTATGGCAGTACCGGTGATCTCTCTCATGGCAGAGGAAACCCTTGATGAGTATGATGATCAAGAGAATAGACAGGATTTAATGGTCTCTGAGGAGAAAGAGAGTCCCTGTTCATATATGTTGTCTGAGATCGGTAAAAAGATATCAACCTGCGGATGGTTTGTGTCAGATGGGGAGGCAGTTCTCCTTGCCCACAATGACGGTTCATGCTCTTACTATGACATTGTCAATAGTGAGGTGCGGGCTGTGTCCTATTGGATGTTTTCAATGTCGAGGAATGTTTATCCTGTAATGACTCCATGTTTCAGGCAGGCTGAGTGGCGTCATGCTTTATGAGATTCCATGAAGTCAAACTTTCATTTTTGTGTGCTGGGGTTGATTGAGGGGCAGTTGCTTGACAATAAGGTTATCTGAAGGAATTCACGTAGATTTTGTGGAAATTAAGAATGGAAGATTGCCTGAAAATTAATTAATAGAAAGAGTCAACAAGAGCACAAGGCCAGTTGGCAACAATGTGGCATGCTTTCCTTAGTAATTTTCACCTCTTCATTTTCTATTTGTTCATCGAAAAATGTTTTCTTGGTATTCCCACGGCCAAAAGAATCTTTAGTAGACGAGAGGAGAATGATGAAACCGTTTTACTAGTACTGCGTTGCATCATTTCTCGTAATTTCAGGGTATTGGTTGTTTTTGGTGTGAAACTGGGAAATAGATATTAATTATACTTTTCTTTTGAGAATATGACTGTAACTGATGCTCACTGGCTTTCAGGAGAAGGCAGAATATAGACCTCCTGCCAGTGTCTCACCTGGTATGTGGAGAGATTGCTGGATTATCCGTGCTCCGAGGGCAGATGGTTGCTCTGGAAGGTACGTCGTTGCTGCATCAGCTGGCAACACCCTAGATGCTGGCTTCTGTTCCTGGGACTTCTATACCAAGGATCTCCAAGCCTCCCACATCGATCAAGGCGGAATTAGCTCTAGGACTATACTCGGTCCTTTGCCAAGCAATAGTGTGTGCAGGAGGAATGTCCTGTCAACCCTCATAGTCTCAGAACCAAGACAATGGTGGTATAAGCCGTGTGGACCTCTTATGGTATCCATGGCCACCTCTCAGAGGATAGTACGAGTATATGATATCCGAGACGGCGAGCAAGTTTTGAAGTGGGAGGTGCAGAAGCCAGTGGCGATGATAGATCATTCTAGCCCTTTGCACTGGAGAAGCAGAGGGAAGGTGGTTGTAGCTGAATCGGAGGTGATCTCTCTCTGGGATGTGAATGCTCTTACTCCACAGGCTTTATTGTCGGTGTCTCTGCTGGGACAGAAATTATCGGCACTTCACGTAAACAACACCGATGCCGAAATGGGTGGCGGTGTTCGGCAGAGGTAAACTTCTGCACATTGTTATGAATATTCAATCCATTCTTTTCCTAGCAGTTAACAGTTGTATCCTGCATGCATTGCAGAATCAGTTCAGCGGAAGCCGAAGGAAATGACGGTGTGTATTGTTGTGGCGATTCCATTAATGTCTTGGACTTCCGTCATCCATCAGGCATTGGTCTACGCATACAGAAGCTCGGGGTCAGCGTGCAGTCGGTTTTTTCACGTGGTGATTCTGTTTACATCGGCTGCTCAAACCCGAGGACCTCGGGGAAGAAGAATTCTGCTTGCCCCGAGATCCAGCAGTTCTCTTTACGCCAGCAAAGCCTCTTCAGTGCATATTCTTTTCCAGAGTCCAATGATCACCCCAGCCATGCAGCAATCACCCAGGTTTGGGGGAATTCAAGCCTCGTAATGGGAGTGAATGGCCAGGGCGTGTTCGTGTTTGACGCCACAAAGGACGATGTGGTAGGCTCGTTCCTCGGGGACCAACGAATTGCCAGCAATCAGAAGGCGAGGGAAGTTGTTGGTCCGGATGACTTATACGCGCCCTCTTTCGACTATGCATCGCCACAGGCTCTTCTGATATCGAGAGATCGTCCGGCGATGTGGAGATGCCTGACATAGGACTAGCAGTCGGCACGTGCGAATCTCGCGCGCCCTTTTTACCACTGTTGGTCCCTTATGCTATCAAGTAGCAGGCCTTGTTCAAGAAGGGTGTGTCTGTTCGTGTTAAATTATTTGACTATATGGTTTTGATATGGTTTGACCTGCCAAATTTTCTATTATCCAATACCCCAAATCCGTGGCTCTCTTGTCAAACAGACGCTGAAACCTTCCTTCACCGGGGATGCGAGCCACCCAAACAACCAACGCTAACCACGGACGATGTCCCTCGCAACTGCATCCCCTATGGTCGCCTGGAGACGGGACTCTTTTTCCTAACATCCACTGCTTTCGCGAATGCTGCCCCCCGGCAGGAGCTGGACATGGATCCCGATTCGTTATTCGTTTTCTCTGGTGTCCGGGCCAACCCTTAGATTTTAGATATAGCGGGTTGCTCGAGAGCTAGGGATTCGATCAATTGCCGCCAGAACAGGAACCTTCTGGGGAAGATTTGGACAGTCTGGCGTGGGCTAAATGGTCCTGGAAAACATCAGAGGAGGTGTGGACTGTACTTTGAAGCTTCGTTTCTTGTTTTGCATAATGCTGGTCGTCAAGAACAGGGGGAGGGGGGAAGCTGTTGACCCCCACCTACTTCTCCAAATTGCTGACACCCAATCACATTTAACTCTTGTCAGAGAACCGACTGGCATAGCGAGGGGGGACCATTAAAATGACACAGAGGAGTATCTGGTTGCTGAGTCGCTAAAAATAAGAAATTGGGAAATCCATGGAACCCCCCCCCCCCCCCCCCCACACACACACCATTTCTAAAAAAAACATAATTTATTACATTTCCCTGCACATGTTAAGACCCTGTCAAAGTCTACCCTTTCTTCTTGCTCACATTGTCACCTGTGCATACCCCGAGTTACTCCTAGGAGAGAAGTGATTAACGGGTCTCGGCCGGCCGCCGCCATGTCCGACGTTGTAAAGGACGCGTGGAGGAAGTACTTGATCCAGCTTCAGGCTCACCCCCTGAGGACTAAGGTTCGATCCCTTTTACTAGAGTTACAGGATCGTCCTGTGTGCTTGGAAGCCTAGTGTGTTGGAGGGGGGGGGGGGGGGAGTTGACAAAACATTCTCCCCGTCCTGCTTTGTCATCGGTTGGCGTGGTTTTCCTCTTTGGTTCCATTCCAGGCGATCACTGCAGGCGTGCTGGTCGGTTGCAGCGACGCAATCTCGCAGAAAATCTCGGGGATCGGGAAACTGCAGCTCAGGAGATTGCTTCTGATGATGCTGTATGGGTCTGCTTACTTGGGCCCTTTCGGCCACTTCCTCCATAAATTGATGGACATTCTCTTCAGGGGGAAGAAGGGTAACCGAACAATCGCCATGAAGGTAAATAAAAGTTCTCGCGTTTCGCTGCTGCTCGACCCCAAGTCTCGAAATGGAACTATATCCCTTTGCTCCTGGTATCAGGTGCTGCTGGAGCAACTGACCACTTCCCCTTGGAACAATTTGATGTTCATGATGTACCACGGCTTAGTGATTGAAGGTAAAGTAGAGCCTTGCCTCACAATGTTTGATCCGGATCGCTCCTCAGCAGCTTAGCATCCATCCATCCAACAGAAGGCATAATGTAATGAAACTACCGAGTTAGTGTACTCACAAATGAATGTCCTTGAATCCAGGAAGGCCTTGGGCTTCAGTGAAGGGCAAAGTTCGTACTGTCTATCCCTCAATACAGTTGACCGCTTGGAAGGTACATACAAGCCCCAATTCTACCTGCTGACGCATATAGTTGAGGTTCCCTCCACCTTCATTCTTTCTCTCCAACCATGCAGTTCTGGCCGATAGTGGGGTGGCTGAATTACCAGTACGTGCCTGTGCAATTCCGCGTCCTGTTTGCAGGTTTCGCCGGAGCATGCTGGTGAGTCCTCAACTCACCACTTCCTCAGTTTATTACATGCGCTCTCTGTCCATGAATCCGGGCATGTTCCATAATGCATTATCATTCATCTATGTGCTGACACTACCACCCCCATTGAATTTCAGGGCAATCTTTATGAATCTCAAGGCAAGATCAGCTGCTGTTCCTCAACTCAAGAAGGCCTAGGCTGTAGCACCATTTCAAGCCTGCGTAACTCTTTTATTTCTGGGGTACAAACAGGGACACATGGCGAGAGTAACACGCAGGAATTGAATGTAATCCAACTGTTCTGGAACAATATATATCCGGTATCAAACAGAGTCACCCAGTAGCATAAGCAGTTGTTATCATCTAAATTCCCCAGGCAGCTCGACCTCAACTCGGGCTTGTAGTCAGATTAAGTCACTCGACTCCTGCTTAGAATGCGCCTGGCGAATAATTGAACCAACAACCTCCTGAGTCATTACAGTGTAAGACCTGCAGCAACAAAGAACAGATGGTCTCAACTCATCCTGGGACGTATTTTCGAGTTGGGAGTTTCTAACCAAGTTTAGAGGGAAGCTCAAGGGCGTATTGGATTCTATACCACCATTAAATCAATCGAACGAAAAGTTGATTCTTTTATCGCTCGTCTGTTCTGCCCAATACTCAAAGTTACTCAACCGGGGGGAGGGGGGGGGGGGGGGGGGGGGGGGGGGGGGGGGGGGGGGAGGGGGATCCAGGTGTACTGCCTCAATCGTCGCAGTTGCAGGCAAACCCAAGATGCAAAAGGAAAAAAAAAAAGATAAACTATATTACCAGGAGACTCCACGGTTCACATTCGGATCCACCTGGCGAGCTGCGTGGGGTTGAAGATGCCAGGGATGTGGACCCCGTCGACCTTGAGGATGCTCGCCACCTCCTCCAAGCTCCTCCTCTCCTCCTCCTCCTCCTGGTGGTGGTGGGCAACCGATCCAAACCTCTGGCCGAGGATAGTCCCCTTCCTAAGGAACTCGTAGGCCAAGTACCCGGCGAGGATCTTGTTGTCCGAGCTCGGCTTAGCCTCCGCATCTCCCGCTCGCTTACCACCGCCATGGTTGCTGGTGGCTGTGGTGTCGTCGTTGGAGGAAGATGAGGTGGTGTCGC
Source organism: Melastoma dodecandrum (assembly GCA_029817715.1). NCBI lineage: Eukaryota > Viridiplantae > Streptophyta > Magnoliopsida > Myrtales > Melastomataceae > Melastoma > Melastoma dodecandrum. Next base: position 44,354 of record JARUPY010000209.1, on the reverse strand, counting down.
CGCCCCCCTGACCTTTCGTTTCCTGGTGGCTCCTCCTCCAGGTGGCCGTGGCGCGTGTGGGTCCATCCTCACGAACGCATACGGATAGCCGCGTGTGGGGAATAGAGGGGAAGAATAGCCCGAGGGCAGGAACGTAATTTGAAGACGGGGAGTATAATCGTCAGTTGGGGAAAATACTTTTTCCCCGCAGGAAGCGAGAGAAAGGGACGCGGGGGGGACTTTTTGTTATCGTCGCCCGGGGGGAGATAGCTGGAAAAAGAAATGGGAATAATAGAAAAGTTGGAAAGGAAGATCGGAGCTGAGGAGTGATTTAGGGATCCGGAGAGATGAAGACCGCAGGAGGAGGAAAGCGGTTGGGAAGTCGGCGGAGCTGTCTTCCCTGCGGGGGCACGAGGGAGGGAGGGAGGGAGGGAGAGAGATTTTGGGAATAAAAGAGGGAGGGGAGTTGGGTTTGGTAGGTCCTCCCCTTTTATTTTATACTGGGTTGTTTGGTTACGGAAAAGCCCCTGGAGATTGGACTGAGTTACGAGAGTGCCCCCACCCCCAAACACCCTTTTTTCCTTGATAACAAATATACGTTTTAAGTCACTCAATGACAAAGCCCTAAATTAGTACTCGAGTGAGTGTTTGTTTTAGATTTAGAGCATGGAGATAATTATTATTGGTCCAACCATAGTCAAACGGAACAGCCCTTGGATGTGATGCCAGTTATTATTAGTAGTTGATGATAACGATGAGGAGGCTCCATTTTTTTGACATTTTTAACGGACCACATGAAAAAGAAGGCAACAACATTCATGTCTGTCTGCACGTGAACGACGGGGGCATGCTGCGAAATGTTAACACTGCCGAATCCATTCCGGACACGACGTATTCATCCCGACACGTTCCAAATTCAAATTACGCTCATCCATTTGTACCCGTGTGAAAAATGAAAAACACATATATCCACACGATGGCCTCCATGTCACAACAATTTACTTCGTAAAAAGCCAATAAAGACATTGATATCGTCAACTGTCCTAAAATTATGTAGAAGGCGGGCTTTTTGATTCAAAGGGTGGGTTTACGTGGCCTCTGACAATTTTTACGGTAATTAACGTCAAATTTTATAAAAATTTAATTGATTAATGGGAGCCCAACTTTATTGACTTTCGAACAAGAGGCCAACGGAAAAAGAAGGGAGAGCGCCCTCTTCCCTACGTAAACGCCCCACCTCCACCCAAATTTCATCGGGTCTCTCCTCCTCCTCCTTCCTATTCATTCATCCTACCCGTACGTAAGAAAAAAGAAAAAGAAAAGAAATTTATCATGACCGATGATGAAGATCTCGAGGAACAAGTGAAAAAACATCATCATCAAATGTCAAAAAAAAGGGCCGAGGGGAAAAAGAGGAAAAAAGCAGAAGGAACAAGGAAGTCATGATAATTAGACATTATAACATACTCTATATACGTTTTTAACCACGACTTTCCTTCCCTCTTTCTCCCTTCCTCCTTTTTCACTCTTTTTTTTTTAATATGAGGAGGAAGAGGGAGATGATGAGTAGGTGTGGGTGTGCGCGGGGGAGTTATTGGCCGTGACTACTTGTGGGGCTCAATCGAAAATGACTTTTTTTCTTTTGCCGTCATAAAAGAACAGGGATGGAGGTAAACCAGGGTATCTTCCCCCTTCTTTTTCTTCTTTGTTTTGTGCATTGTGTGGTGGGCAGTCTGTTGTAGTCTGTGTATGATACTGACAGCCTGAGTTCGAGCTTGAGGAGAGGAGAGGAGAGGAGGCTGTTGTGTTTCTTGAGAGTGATATTTGGGGAAGGGGGGGTTTGATCTTGTCCTTGGCGAATGACATGAACTGGGTCTTGGTTATTTGATTAGAATTCGGAGTTCTTGGTCGATTGTTTTAGGTTTGGATGAGTGGTGCTGGGATCCTTAACTTCTCTCTGGAGGATTCCATGCTTCCCCTTATCAATAAAGTAATCTTGCTGGCATTAGTTGTTTTCTTGTTTTAAAAAAAAAAATTATGGTGCTGTCAGTAGCTGCCCATTTTTTATTTATTCGTGTCTGAAGCTTCTTGTGATCTCTGTTCTTGCCCTTCTTTTTGTTGGAAAACCCTTCGTGATTTGGCCTGGGAATTGGGGTCACAATTTTTTGTTTCTGACTCTTCTTCCGTGGTGGGATTCAAGGTCAATGAATCATGGTGAAGAGTAGAGCTCGGGTGAAGAAGAGTGGATTTGACATTAGAAGCAGGCTCAGGAAGATGATGAAATGCATCTTTTCCGGGGAGCAGGTTAAGAAAGACGATGCGGCAGATTCTTCGGAGTCTTTGGCCACCCGTGATTACTCGGCCAGCGGATATTCATCTCGACCCGGTGAGGGGGAGCCAAAGGTCGATAAAAGCAACATTGAGGAGGCTGAGTCTTCTCTTCGGGAGAGCGGTTTTCTGAACTATGAGGTCTGCTTTCTGTTTCTGTTTTATTGGCTTTCCACAAATTTCGTGTATCTTGCCTACTTCAAACAGAAATCTATTGCATCTTGTATTTATAATTCTCCTATTTGTTATGTGATCCTGATTGCCGTCAACTTCCTCCTTGTGTGAGTTTAAGTTCAATTCTCATCACGGCTTCCTCCGTTCTTTGGTCACATGGTTTGGGAATGATCAGAAAATTGATGCCAGCTACTTTTTGCATTTTTTCTTACTGATGGACAATATTCATAGCCTGTCGGATTGAATGTCCAGGAAGCAAGAGCATTATTAGGACGACTTGAATATCAAAAAGGCAATATAGAAGCTGCACTTCATGTATTTGAAGGCATTGACATTGCCGCTGCCATTCCGAAGATCAGACACTCAATATCTCAGAGATGTGATGCTGGTAGACGTCAATCACTTGGGGAAGCTGCCTTTCCTATGTCCATGCATGCCGTCAGCTTACTATTCGAAGCAATTTTTCTGAAAGCAAAATCACTGGAGCACCTTGGACGATTAAACGGTAAATCCCTTTCTTGATTTTATCTGCAAGCTATGTGCTTCACTCTGTAGCTGCAGCCTGGACCATCCTTTCCTACCGTTCTGCTTGAACTTCGCTATTTCGAGAAGAATTTCGAACTAGGCCATGCAAATTTTTGCATCCCATGTTTGGTTGACCGGCTTGGATTAATGCATGAGTTTTTGGAGGCTGAGGATAGAATGGCCATCTTTTGAAAGGGTAGATGTTATTAGAACTATAAGTTGTGGATTGGAGTGGATGGCAGTTTTTTACCGCACCATGGATCACAATGAAAATTATATGCAAATTTTGTTTTTTTTCTTCCTTCTCTGCAGAAGCTGCTCAATCGTGCAAAATCATTTTGGATACTGTTGAATCTGCACTTCCAGAAGGCCTGCCTGAAGGCTTCCTGACAGATTGCAAATTGCAGGAAACTCTTAATAATGCTGTCGAGTTACTTCCTGAATTATTGAAGCTTGATGGAGCTTTTCAAGAAGCAATACTGTCCTATCGACGAGCACTTCTCCATCACTGGAAACTTGAACCCTCAACCATTGCATGGATACAGAAGGAATTCTCTATTTTCCTTCTATACAGCGGCGTTGAAGCAAATCCTCCGAATCTACGATCTCAGATTGATGGCTCATTTGTGCCGAGGAGCAACATAGAAGAGGCCGTGCTTCTATTGCTGATTTTGCTGAGAAAATGTGCACTCGGTATGATTAAATGGGATCCCTCCTTGTTGGATCACCTTTCTTTTGCCTTGTCTATTTCTGGTGGGTTGAAGGCTCTTGCTAACCAAGTGGAAGAGTTGCTTCCCGGAGTCCTTGACAAAAATTTAAGATTTAGCATTCTAGCTCTCTGTTATCATGGAGAAGGGGAAGATGGAGTTGCTTTAAATCTTCTTAGGAATGCTCTGAGAAACCGAGAGAACCATGACTGTTTGCTTGAATGGATGCTCGCATCGAAGATCTGCGGAGAAAATGTAGTTTCTGTAGATGAGGGCATAGGTTACACCACTAAAGCACTTGGGGCATTGCATGGAAAGTGCTACCAGAAGCAGAGTGTTGCCCAATGTCTGCTCGGAGTCCTGTTGTCAGATAAAGCACGATTGGTTTCTTCGGAACATGATAGGACTTCACTACAGTCCAAGTCAATAGAGGCACTGGAAGCTGCCGATGAAACAACGACAGAAAGAAATCCATACATCGTATATCATCTATGCCTGGAAAATGCTGAGCAGAGGAAGTTGGATGCAGCTTTAAGTTATGCAACACAACTGTTAAATCTGGAGGCAGGTGGTTGTGTAAGAGGATACATTCTTTTTGCTCGGATCTTGTCGGCCCAAAAGCGGTTTCATGATGCCGAAAATGTGATCAATGCTGCTTTGGATCAGACTGGAAAATGGGAGCAAGTAGAGTTGTTGAGAACTAAAGCTAAACTAGAGATTGCTCAGGCGCGATCAAAGAAGGCGATAGAGACATATGGCCAGATCCTTGCTGTTCTTCAAGTGCAGATTAAAGCCAGTAGTGCTGCAAACAAGGTTTGCCCTTGGTCTGCACATACGTGATTCATTCTTCATCGTAATCGTTGTTGATACTTCTAATCTGTCTCTTGCCTTCTTTCTCCTCAATAGAATGGTAAACGTAGATACAAGATACTGGAAGCAGAAACATGGAACGACCTTGCTAATGTATACACAAGTTTGTCGCAGTGGCGTGATGCTGAGATCTGCCTATCTAAATCAGAGGCCATCAATCCCTTTTCGGCTTCTCGATGGCACTCCACCGGTATGCTGTGCTCAGTACTTCTCTTTGGTTCCGCCCTTACGACCTCTGTATCACCTTCATCCTCTTGTTTGATGTCAATGCAGACATTTTCAGTAACATGAATGATTATTTTGGTTGCGTTAGGTTTACTTCATGAAGCCAGAGGCCAACTCCCGGACGCGCTCAATTCTTTCCGGGAGGCACTGCACGTAGAACCAACATTCGTTCCGAGCCTAATATCTACGGCTTGTGTGCTAAGGCAATTAGGAAGTGGGTCATTACCAGTTATGCGTAGCCTCCTAAGCGATGCTCTCAGCCTCGACAGAACAAATGCTTTAGCATGGCACAATCTTGGCATGGTCTACAAAAGTGATCCCAAAGCCTCGGCAGTCGAGGCGGCAGAATGCTTCCAGGCCGCTGTGCTTTTGGAGGAAACAGCTCCCGTGGAACCATTCAGATGAGCCGCTCCCTTGCTCTTTCTCCAATTCATTGAGCATCGGTCCATTTTGTATACAGTACATCACCATACAAGATCTACCAAGGAAACCTCAACAGAGATTAACAGATAAGAGCACTGCCTGTATAAGTCCTGCGAATTTTTGGTGTCTTGGGAGAATTTGCTTCATGTTCTTAGGATTCCGATACATATAGAGAATGTAATGTACTGCAATTGTGATGATATTGAAATATAAATATTTTCCGAATCTGTCATATGCCCTGAGCTGCAGTTTGCGATCAGCAGTTAATCCTCGGTATATGATTAATCACAACGCGAGCATCGTGAAAGCATGGATCCCGGACCGAAAATGGAGAAAAAGCAATAACAACATCGACAAAGAGTTCATTCCTTGCGCAAGTCGATGCCGGCCTTCTTGGCGACGGCGTCGAGTCCGTTCTTCTCGATGGTCTTGAGGGCCTTGGTAGAGAGGCGGAGCTTGACAAAGCGCTTGCCGGCCTCCCACCAGACTCTCTTGTACTGAAGGTTAACGAACTGCAACTTCTTGGTCTTGTGGTTAGAGAAGGAAACCTTATTCGCCCTGTTGGCTTTCTTCCCGGTGAAGGGGCACACCCTCTCTGAAAATCGCAATCGCATCAACCCACAAAAAAACCCGAAAGGTTTCAATGAAGACTACTGCCGGTGACTTCTACGGTGCACGCATCCAACAAAGCAGACGGAATCACATGACTCGACAAGTCTGATGAAGGACTGGGAGAGAGAAAGAGAGACGAGATCGCTCACTTGCGACGGGCATAACGACGGTGGCAGGTGGAGGAGTAGAGAAGAGCGGAAGACGGATGGGCGTCGAAATCCGGAGGCCGCACAGCTGAGAGGAGAGGAAGCCAACGCAGTCCGAACTATGAGGAGGCGTCCCAGGGCAACGCAAGAGGGAAGAAGTAGGTCTTCCGGCTGCGGGAAGCACGGCCAGCATTCCACCTCCGGAAGCTAACGCCGACGCCATTGTTTCGCGAGAGAGGGAAAAGGGAAGCGAAGATAACGCTTGGTTTTGGAGGAAATTAGGAACGCTCGTTTTTGAACGGGTTTAGTCTATTTGGGCCTCTTATTTTATGGGCTTAATGCATTGTTGGGCCGACTGACTGTAGGTCTTGCCGGAGGACTTCCGCATCACTTCCCGGAGACGTTCCGCCATGTTCCCCTCCATCTCTCCCCCTCCCTTCTCCCACTCACTTCCGGCTCCGCCGCTTCCCCGGTCGCTCGTTTCCTTACATCATTGATGGGTCTCATTGGGCCCAGTCCAAGCCCAATCACACCAGTCCCGAAACATAATTTGCGATCCCCTCCTGTTCGAAATTCGATTATTAATTAGCCGTATGGTCCTTAATTGTCTTCCAACATGGGACCAGTCTTTGGATTCGTACCTCCCAAAATTATTAGCGCCGTTCTCGACAAGCAACGAAAGTCCAACTCTTGACGCGTTTCACAGGCGGTTCCCCCCCGGGACCGATGCCTCCTCTTAGATCCGCGCCCATATCGGACTTTTGGAATATTCACTTGGGGGGGGGGGGGGGGACACAAACATGGGGCTCGAGTAGTTTTGAATCTGAACTCTCGTGCGTCGACTTGTATCTTATATCTGATCGGAGAGTTGGCCTGTGCGTCGCGTGAAAATAGTTGTGCGGGCCGACCTATCTCACGAATGCTCCCCGCGCGTGTTGCAACTTGAGGGAAAGAAAGTTTCTCCCAGAGTCAGAGGGCATTTCCTTTTCATCGAGTTCACTTATTTAGCTGCCCGAGTAAACAATCAAAGTGTTTCCGTCACTAATGATATAGTAAGTTTCAGACGAACTGTGACTTTCTCAGCAACTTCATGAATCACAATGTCCAGCTCACGTGAATGAGTCCGTCGATAGAGGACGAAGAAGTCAATGGACTGGATTATCTCCCTCGGATCGCTTTAAGTTTAACGAGCGACGATGTAAGTTGTAACGGATGGCCAGGTCCAGGATGCAATTGTTTATCTTAGATGGCATCTGTTGTAATAGGTTTTAACTGTTTAGTTTATCAGGAAGAGACGACTTTCAACTTTTATTAGGCAGATGGGCGGATGCAACTAATTGAATCTTCGCAGTCCGCAGCCCGCAGGAGAGAGCAAAAGTGTATACTTTCTTTATGTATACTCGACCATGTTTTTAAGTAGTAAATTGTTGACTAGGCCAGTGTTTTAGGTTTAAAGCATTCTATGAATGCAGAAGTAATAGAGTTTTCAACCAATGCGTTGATTGAGAGGGACTTATGCGATTATAACACGAGAAGCAACTGTTTTTTAAAGATAGCTCATGTTCTACGGCTCCTGCTAGATTGATGAGATTGCGAAACATAGGGATGTACCATTTGACACCTTCGAGGAAGTCCCGAGAACCCTAAATGTCGCGGCGTGGACTGCCCCCAAGTTGTTCAAAGAAACAAAGGGTGAGCTATCAGCGTGACTATCCTAGATTTGGATTCTACCGAATTGATGCCTCGGGTATTCTACATTGGGAAGATCATTTCAGCTGGCCGCGGAAGCACGAGCTATCCGACTCGACGAGTCCACTTCATGATTTCGATGGTTCACTACGCATAAGTATCAAACCATCGTAATTGAGTTTGTTTTCTTCCTACACAGTTTTCTGTTTCTGTAACCACACGTAATATTCAGAAGAAGAAACAAGTGGCTATAAAAGAAATATGGAGTTATCTGTCTTTGATTTGATTATCTCAACTCAGCCCCTCGAAGGGGTCGTCGTCACATATCTGTACTTCTTCGTCTTCTTCTTCTAGATGACTAGTGAGTGGATTCCTTTCATATTTATTTATTCGTGAAATATGATTCCTGGAAAAAGATTAGGCAAACCGGGCAGGAAATCTAAGGTCTTTGACTAACTATTGATCCATCCTTGGGATTCCAGTTTGACAAGAACTCTAAGCCTATTAATCCAACAACTGGGGTGTGATCTTTGGGTGTTTGAATGGAAGTAAGAAGTCCAAATTCGATGGTTGGACCGAACTTCCCCTTTTAGATAACAAAGCTGAAACCAAGAGAAATTACCCGTTGATTCAACGCACTACTCCAGTAATATATACAAATCGAGAGAGAGAGAGAGAGGAGCTCATGAGTTGAAGAGAAGGGAACTGATTAGGAGAACTCTCCTCTCCTCTCCTCTCCTCATTACTCACTCCACTAGTCAAAGAAGGGAGACCATGTGGTGATCCTAAAACACACCAACCCAACATCCCCCCCCCCCCCCCACTCTCTCTCCCTCTCTCTCTCTATATAAACCTCGACTCCACCCCAACTACACCTTTGACTCCTACTCCCTTCCCTTCCTTAAACTCACCCGAACTTCCATGGCTATCACTCCCGGCATGGCCATAGAAGAAGGAAGGAACGGCCATGGGGACTACACGGAGGACGGAACCGTGGATCTCCATGGAAGACCTGTCTGCCGGTCCAAGCGCGGGGGCTGGAAGGCCTGTTCGTTCGTCGTCGGTAAACCACCAACCCCATCTCGTCCATACGTAGTCTCGGTTTCGTTTTAGTGTTAGTTTCCCGTGGTTTTTTGTGCTCTGATCGGGAGGAAGAGGTGGGGGCGGGGGGAGGGAGGGAGTCTTGTCTTTTGCTCCTCAGAAGGGGGAAGAGGGAGGGAGTGCTACGTGTTATCGAATGACACCACGCCCCCACGTGAGCCGATAAGATCACAATACACCGTATCCTTAACATGCACTCCCCCCTTCATTATTCAGCTTACACTAATTGATATTCTTCATGGTAAACTTGTCTGAATCTTTAACTTGAGAAAAATGGGGGAGCTGCGATTCATATATTTGAAGTCCCTTGTGATAGGTTTAGGGTGGTGGTTGAGATGTATCCATCTCTTCCATAACTCTCTCCCCCCCCCCCCCCCAACAAAAAAAAAAACACCTCCGACCATTTAATGTCATTTTGCTACAAATAGCTGCTCCTTACGTTTTGCAGAAAGTAGTGTTAGAAAAAACAAAGAAGAAGGAGATTTCTATGGTTCAGAAGGATTCCCTCCTCGTGTGTGTGTGTTCTCCTTTTTTGGTTCACTGACGGGTTTTAATTTCGTCAGCGCCTTTGGCTTTTATCCCATCCTAACACGAATTAAGAGGAGACGACACAACTGCAGTCCAGCCAATTTAAGAGTTTCTTCCTTTCCTCTCGTGAAATAGTAATACGCCCATCGTCCTTTTTGCCACTCCCCTATCCTATCAATCTTAATACCAAGTCGGATAGGAGCAACTCCTAAAACGCTCGCCTCGAATAGAACTCGTAGATGACATGCTCACTGTGTTAATGTTCAAATGGCTTCGCCAAAGAGATTCGGATGACTTTTTCCATGGGTGCGTCTTCCCGTTTTTCACGTTTTTGTTGGGGGGGATGATTTGCAGTGTATGAAGTGTTCGAGAGGATGGCGTATCACGGGATATCGACCAACCTGGTGGTGTACCTCACCAAGAAGCTTCACCAAGGCACCGTCAAGTCCTCCAACAACGTCACCAACTGGGTCGGCACCGTCTGGATCACCCCGGTCCTCGGGGCTTACGTCGCCGACGCACACCTCGGCCGTTACTGGACCTTCGTCATCGCCTCCTCCATCTACCTCTCGGTTAGTTCCTCAGTCATCAGGGTTTTTTCTGCTGACGGATCATGAAACGAAGTGGAAAGAACAAAGACAAAAAATCCACGCCCTTTTCCATAATCCGACCGAGAGTACGATCGAAATGTCCAAACTCGAAAGTCAAAACCTCGGCTGGCTAAGATCAAAGTTAAGACGGGAAGTTTCTGGATAAGGCCGAGTGGGGGTTGAATAAATTAGTCGTCATTCTGTCGTATGTGGGAAACGTTGTCGTTTAATGTGTGACTGGGGACCACGTTGATGCATGAGCATGACAATAAGTCCAATGATTTCTAGAAACAGACAAAATTTCATACGCCATACTATGTTTTTGTAATTATTTTAGAGAGTCGTGTGACGTTAGAAAATTTAACATGTGACTTAATTTTAGCATTATGCATGGACAGGGGATGATATTGTTAACCCTGGCCGTGTCTTTATCCGGGCTAAAACCACCGCCCTGTGCGAACCCCGCGGCCGGTGACTGCCCCAAGGCGACCAGCCAGCAGCTCGCCGTTTTCTTCGGGGGACTCTACACGCTGGCCGTCGGGACCGGCGGGACCAAGCCTAATATATCGACCATTGGTGCGGACCAGTTTGACGACTTCGAGCCCAAAGAGAAGTCCCACAAGCTCTCCTTCTTCAACTGGTGGATGTTCAGCATCTTCTTCGGAACCCTGTTCGCCAACACCGTCCTCGTCTACATCCAGGACAATGTCGGCTGGACTGTTGGGTACACTCTTCCAACCATCGGCCTGGCGATTTCGATCTCGATTTTCCTGGCCGGCACCCCTTTTTATCGGCATAGGGTCCCCGCGGGAAGCCCCTTCACGAGGATGACCAGGGTGATTGCTGCGGCCGTGAGGAAATGGAACGTGAATGTCCCGAGCGATCCCAAGGAGCTTTACGAGCTTGACCCTCAGGAGTACGCCAAGAAGGGGAAGTTCAGGATCGACTCGACAGCCTCGTTGAAGTTCTTGAACAGGGCAAGCGTGATCACAGTAGATGCTTCCGCGTGGACGCTGTGCTCTGTCACTCAAGTGGAGGAAACGAAGCAGATGCTGAGGATGATCCCCATCTGGATCGCGACGTTTGTCCCGAGCTGCATGATTGCTCAGATCAACACCCTGTTCATCAAGCAAGGAACCACACTGGACCGCAGCATCGGGAGCCACTTCAAGATTCCCCCGGCTTCCTTGGTAGGGTTCGTCACCCTCTCAATGCTCATCTGCGTCGTGCTGTACGATCGGTTCTTCGTGAGGTTCATGCAGAGATGGACCAAGAACCCAAGGGGGATCACCCTCCTCCAGAGAATGGGCATCGGTCTTGTCTTCCACATAGTGATCATGACCATCTCGTCAGTGACCGAAAGGCACCGGCTGAGGGTAGCTAGGGAGCACGGAGTGGTCGAGAGCGGTGGCCAAGTTCCCATGACGATCTTCATCCTGCTCCCCCAATTCGTTCTCATGGGAATGGCCGATGCGTTCCTCGAGGTCGCCAAGATCGAGTTCTTCTATGACCAGGCCCCCGAGAGCATGAAGAGCCTCGGGACTTCCTTCGCGATGACGACCCTGGGGGTCGGTAACTTCCTGAGCAGCTTCTTGCTCTCGACCGTCGAGCACATCACCAGGAAGCACGGCAGCGGAGGGTGGATAGAGAACAACCTGAACACGTCCCACCTCGACTACTACTATGCATTCTTCGTAATCCTCAACGTGCTGAACCTCGGCTTCTTCCTGATAGTAGCGAGGCTCTACGTGTACAGAGCGGAGGTGTCGGACGCGATGATTGTGCTGAAGGAGGAGCTGAAAGGGAAGGCGGAGAGGGTGCACATCGAGGAAGACGCAGGGGCATAGTTAGGCTGTTGCGCTTGAAACGTCGTGTAAATTTTTCTCATTTACATCAGAGCAGTTCCCCGTGACAGTCAAACAGCAGAAACGATAATTCTTTACCTCCACCGTGGCATCCTCCATTGTTTTATCTCGTGAGTCCGAGCCACGTGTACTCTGTACCATCTTATTCCTACGTCACACTAAAAAAAATAGTCCCCTATTGGGGTCAGCGATAAATCGCCCAGTACGCCTCACCCTATGCACATACGAAACATGATACCCTTAACTTTTCCTAACGTACAATCTTTATAAAAGGTCTCTTTGTGCAGCATACGGATTGTACAATAAGCAATACAAATCAACATTAATCGGATAATAATAATTTCCAACATCTCATAATGAATTATAAACATTCAACTAAAGAAGTAGAACAATAATAATTCATAGGCGACTTCCACGTTTCATCCTCCCTCAACTCATATCAACCTTTCTCAAGGTGCCAAGACCACCGCAGTGCGTCCTCACCTACTCCTCCGGGAGCGCCCGGGAAACGGCAGCAGGCATGACCGCGAATGGCCATCGCCTCCCCGTACTCCTCCGATTCACTGTCGGGTACACATCTCATAAAGAATCTCACGTCCCACAATTATCTCGCATCACTCGGGGTACCGAAGCAATTCCCCAGTAAGACCCCAGTCCTTTCATCCACTGCTAATCGGCTCGGGGTACAGGAGCAAATCTCCTGTAAGACCCCAAGGTCTCCTCACTTCTGTCGGCTCGGGGTACGGGGCAATTCTTTGGTAAGACCCCTAGGTACTTTCCTTTTTCACATCAATTAAGTGAATTCACACAATCTCAGCAAATTCGAGGACGTGCAGCACGTTAATCAAGCTGCCAAAAGCTTCCCTTAATCAGAGGGATTCTAGCCACCATATCTTTGCAAAATTTTCCAAAAATAACGAGTCAACACAACATCATCAGACGCGAGGCTCAATTATAACAAGCACCACAATCCCGACCTCGCATTTGCGTAGTCCGCAATTGAAGCGGTGACCAACTCGAGCTATGGCTAGACTCGTAACCCAACATCCCAATGTACGAATTCATATTTCTCCATAGCAAGGGAAAACAATCGTGAGAATCTAGGAAAAGGAAATATGTGGTTCCACCGTCAAACATCATTCGCACGACTCACTCTCCCACGATTCCCCACACGCAACACTCAGCCTTTTACAATGCAACCCACAAGCGGAATCCCACGGTCACAACCGTAAAGGACATCGCCACTCCGTGCAAGGACACCCGTCCCGACTCCAAGCAACCACGGAATAATTCGTAGTCTTGGCTTGACTGCGCACACGCAGATGTCAACGGGACAACTACAGCGGGTCTTGCAAGCAGAAAACTCACGACCGTACCGACGGAGACAACATTCCCGACTCAAGACTCACCCGACGTTGGATTTTCCTCATCACGCAGCCACAAGACCGACCGAAAACTCAGGAACGCGGGACTGGACGATCCCCGACCTACCCTTTCCTCCCCTAACGATCCTACCCCAAGCATCTCATAATAGCAGCCATACAATGATCAGAGAGGGGAGGGGGTGAGACGTACCGAGTTTCGACCTCAAGTACCCACTCCCACACCTTACTGCGCCTAGCTGAACGGCCGACCCACCTCCTCCTGGTTTCGTCCGAACATGGCTTCTAATTTGCAGGACACCAAAAATGGAGGAATCTGACCGTCACCCATGGAGGAGCGCACACCCTAAGGCGAGGTGAGGCCGTAATGCAGATCCGGATAAGGGCGAAGTACTGGCTTCGGGTAGCTTCTCCAATAAGTCTCCCTTGAATTCTTTTAAAACTTGCTCTAACAAAACGTGTGGCAGGGAGGAAGATAAGAAACGTTATCCCCCCATGTACTGTACCTTGTCTATCACCAGACACCAAATTATGGTCTGCAACATTGTGGCTCATTCCCACCTAACGTTTGATTTAGACTAATATTTGCCGACAGTTTGTGAGATCGGGAGTCGTTCCCTTTGATTCCTTATCTTTGGCCTACCATAGCCCATACCTTCACGAATTTATTGCTCTCTTGTTCGTGATACATTTTTACACCGTTAATACACTAATTATAGGTCACGAGTTAATCGTAATTTGGTTAGTCTTCCCGATCAAAATCCGCGTTTCGTTTAGGTCCAGGCGTCCCCTTTCCCGCGTGATGTAATCACACGAAATCGAATTAGTAATCTCGTTAATATTCGATATTAACGTTCACTGACAACGAAAGTATTAAACTCTCGTGCCACGTCGGATTTTGACTCAGTCAAACGTCCTGATTCTAGTCAACTCGTCTAGTCAAAGTAATATATTTCATTCCCGAAATTCCGGGTCGTTACAATCTACCCTCCTTAATTTAAATTTCGTCCCCGAAATTTCATAGTACATATCACTCTCACTCAAATAGGTACGGGTACATCTCTTTCATCTTAAATTCTTTTTCCCAAGTGAACTCCTCAATATGTCCATGTAGCCATCGTACCCGCACCATTGGAACCACTCGGTGACGGAGATGTTTCTCCATCCTGTCAACTATCTCAACGGGCTCCGTAGTAACCTGTAAGTTCGGAGCCACCTCAATCTACTCATCATGCAGCACATGTCGAGGATCTGGGACGTACTTCCTAAGCATAGATACATGGAAGACGTTATGGATCTCTGCCAATCTGGGGGGTAAGGGTAACCTGTAGGCCACATTCCCGATCCTCTCCAAGATCTCGTAAGGTCCAATATATCTTTGACTTAATTTTCTCTTTAAGCCCAAATCGGAGGTTCATCTTGGTAGGAGATACTTTCAGAAAGACGTAATCTCCTACCTCAAACTCAAGAAGCCTACGCCGCCTTTCTGCATAACTCTTTTTGCCTGCTCTGTGCGGCGCGAAGACGATCCTGAATAAGCCTGATCGTCTCTGTAGTCTCGTGAACCATCTCAGGTCCTAACTCAGCCTGCTCTCCACACTCGTTCCAACATAAAGGAGTTTTGCACGGGCGACCATACAGAGCTTCAAAGGGAGCTATCTGGATACTCTGTTGGTAACTGTTGTTGTATGAGAACTCGACTAACGGTAGCTGATCTACCCACGAGCCTTCCAGATCTAAAGCACAAGCTCTCAACATATCCTCGAGTATCTGAATGATGCGCTCGGTCTGACCATCTGTCTGAGGGTGGAAGGCAGTGCTCATATTCAGCCTCGTGCCTAATGACCGTTGTATATTGTTCCAGAACCGAGAAGTAAACCTCGCATCCCTGTCAAAAACTATAACACTGGGAACACCGTGAAGGCGAATGACTTCCTTCACATACAGCTTGGTCAATTTGGCAACCGAGTACGTCACACTAATGGGGATGAAGTGAGCAGATTTAGTCAATCTATCCACTATCACCCAAACAGAATCAAAACCCTGCACTGTCATAGGCAGGTTAGTCACAAAATCCATGGCGATCTCATCCCATTTCCATTCGGGAATTGGCAATGGCTGAAGTTCTCCACCCGGTCTGCGATGCTCAATCTTGACCCGCTGACAGATCAAGCAGCGGCTCACATACTGAGCCACGTCTCTTTTCATACCTGACCACCAGTACTGTTTCCGTAGATTCTGGTACATTTTGGTGACCTCGGGGTGGATACTGTACGCACTCAAATGAGCCTCATCCATGATCAGATTCCGTAGATCCTCCTGAGCAGGTATGCAGATGCGTTCCTGGTACCGCAACAAATCGTCATCAGACACACTAAACTCAGTATCTGTCTGGTCCTGCAACCTGGATCGCTCCTCCGTCAGGTATAGATCTTGGAGTTGGGCCGCGCGAATCAAATCCATCAACTGAGACCCAATGATCATGGTAGCAAGTAGATGACCACTGCCGCTGAATTCAACTCTAACACCGATCTCATTTACCTGTTCGCGTAATCGCCATTCTTCTACCTCAATGCTGGCTAAGGAGGCAGTCTTTCGGCTCAATGCATCAGCAACCACGTTTGCTCTAGCTGGATGGTAAGAGATCGTGCAGTCGTAATCCTTGATCAGTTCCATCCACCGCCTTTGCCTCATGTTCAGCTCATCCTGAGAGAACAGATACTTTAAGCTCTTATGGTCGCTCTTATGGTCGGTGAATATCTCGAAAGTCTCGCCATACAGATAATGGCGCCAGATTTTCAATGCGAAGACTACTGCAGCAAGCTCCAAGTCGTGGGTAGGGTAGTTCTACTCATGAACTTTAAGCTGTCTAGAAGCGTAAGCTACTACCCTGCCGTGCTGCATCAGCACAGCCCCCAATCTGAAATAAGAAGCATCACAGTAGACTGCGAATCCTCTGCTGCCACTGGGCAATACCAACACTGGTGCAGAAGTCAATATGTTCTTTAACTCGAGGAAGCTCCTCTCACAGTCCTGGGTCCACTCGAATGCGGGTTCCTTTTTCAGCAGCTGAGTTAAAGGTCTTGCAATCCGGGAGAATCCCTCAATGAATCGCCTGTAATACCCAGCGAGGCCTAGGAAACTCCGCATCTTAGTAACAGTAGTAGGCCTGGGCCAATTAAGAACTGCTTCCACCTTGGCTGGGTCCACTGCGATACCCTCTGCGGATACTACATGGCCCAAAAAGCTGACACTGCTCATCCAAAATTCACACTTGCTCAACTTAGCGTAAAGCTTATTCGCTTTCAATACCTCTGCCACAAGCCTCAGATACTCCGTATGCTCTTCCATACTCTTAGAATACACCAGAATATCGTCAATAAACACTACCACAAACTAGTCCAAATACGGCCTAAAAATGCGGTTCATCAGCTCCATAAAGGCGGCAGGTGCATTGGTCAAGCCGAAGGACATAACTAAAAACTCGTAGTGCCCATAGCGTGTTCGAAAAGCTGTATTCATGATATCCGAATCACGAACTCGAATCTGGTGATATCCGAACCGCCGGTCAATTTTGGAATACACGACGGAGCCTTGAAGTTGATCAAAGAGGTCATCGATCCGGGGTAGGGGATATCTGTTCTTTATAGTGACTTTGTTCAACAACCGGTAATCGATGCACATGCGCATCGTTCCGTCCTTCTTTTTAACAAACAGAACTGGTGTGCCCCAAGGAGACACACTCGGGCGGATGAATCCTTTATCAAGCAGATCCTGAAGCTGCACTTTCAGTTCCTTTAGTTCAGAAAAGCTCATTCGATACGGCGCTTTCGAAATAGGTTCAATTCCTGGTACAACATCGATTACAAAGTCCACCTCTCTAGATGGTGGTAACCCAGGAAGCTCTTTAGGGAAGACATCCTCAAACTCCTGCACGACCGGAATGTCCCGCAGGTAAGGAAGCTCTTCCTTCAGGTTAAGCACCACAGCCAGAAAGGCTTCTCCACCATCGCGCAGGATCCTCTGCGCTTCTACTGCTGCAATCAAAGGCAAACTCAAACTAGAATCACACGTAACGGCATACTGATGGGCTGCTGTCCTGGTATTCCGAATAGGATCTCCCGTCGGACGCAATCCACCATTGCGTGGCACTTGGTGAGCCAGTCCATACCCAGTATGGCGTCAAATCCCTTTATCTGAAACACAATTAGATCAATCGATGATTGCAGCCAATTAACCGTTATTTGACAGTCCCTGCAGACAGAGCTCATATCCATATATTCTTCGTTGGGTAGCCATACTTTCAATGGGCTACCTCCTATATCAATAAGGAAGCCGTGTCTATCCACGAACTTCTGGGATATGAACGAATTAGTTGCACCTGTATCGAATAAGGCCTTAGCATCCAATCCATTAATGAGGATCATACCTGTCATGGCATTACTGAGGGGCCTCCGCGTCCCCGGCCAATGGTATTGACCTGGCTAGAACTCGACGGCCGGTTGATGGAACCCCTCGACAAACTCCTGCCCGGTGTAAATCGTCCTCTCCCACGGGGAGAACCAACACTGCCCATTCCACTGCTTGTCCCCTGTGGACAATGAATCTGAATGTGGCCAGGCTGGCCACACCGATAATAATATATCTTGGCCGCTGGGCAGGCCAGACCTCCATGGGCTCGCCCAAATGCGGGCAAGTAGGTGAATGGGAGGGCCGCGCGCCTCGAGTATAGCCACTAGGCTTCGAGACACCACTGGTACTGGGCCGTTTTCCTCGGTCGAAGAAGCGACTAACGCCACGAAAGAATCCCCCAGACCTGCTCGACGAACCGGTTTCCTCTTTCCCCTTGCGGGCTTTCTGTTCATCCTTCTCCCTAAGCGATTTCTCTATAACTTGAGCTCGGTGGTACAGCTCCTCAAAAGTCTGCAACATAAGCGGCGCCAGCTTTGCCCGAATCCTCGTATTCAGGCTCATCATGTACCTGTGTGCCCTTTGTTCTGGCGTCGCCACCTGTCCCGGTGCATACCTCGCAAGCTCCATGAACTTGCGCTCGTGCTCATCCACTAACATGTCTCCCTCCTCCAGCATCTCAAACTCTCTTACCTTGTCCAATCTCATGGTGGCTGGAAAGTACTTGTCCAGGAAGGCCTGGCGGAACTGTTCCCACACTGTGCCCTGGTAGTGTGCACGAACGGCCACCATGGAAGAGGTCCACCACAAAATCAGCACCCTCTCGCAAGTAATACTCGACCACCGCCAGTTTCTCGGCATCAGTATACTCCAAATACTTGAAGATCTTGTCCCAGCTCTGGAGGAAGGACTGGGCCTTTTCAGGCCCTTCATTGCCCTCAAACGTAGGTGGGTTCATTTTCCCCACCTCCCTAATGATCTTCAGCCGGCGGCGGTTAGTTGGTGCCGCTCTAGCTACACCAGAACTCCCAGCAGCGTTACTCCCAACGTCGTCGGCCATCTGAAGATTCACAGAGAAGATTGAGTAGAAAGTTGGGAAGTATGAGAAGTTTAACTGAAGGGTTTAGTACTCAAGATTGGCGTGGTTCAAACTGATGAATCCACTACCTTCTTTATACTACCAAGATCGGAGTTCAATATTTCACTTCACTTTATTAAAGCCTGACTCACTCACATGCAGGTATACTATTCGCCTGCAAATTGTCGATCACATGGTAACAGTACCAGAAATGACCATTCACTCACTCTGACAAGATTCTCACTCACAAATGACAAATACACTCAGTTCACACACAAGCCTGAGTTCAATTCTGGGGACCACGCGCAAAGTTAGCTACCGCAACCTCAAGCTCCCTACGGGCAGCCTCTACGATTGCTAAGTGGAAATCCTCTACGCGCGGGTCCAAACCAGGAATGCTATTCACGCGATCTCGAAACTCATAGCATTTCTCAAGACGGTAGACGGGAACGTCCTCATCCTCAATCGCTGCAAGGTTTGCTATCAGACGCCTCAACAGTGGGGTGGTAAGCTCTGGGTACGAATAATGGTCTAAGCCGGTTAGGAATCTTGTGAGAAGGTTCAAGCACTCCGTAACGGTGACAAAGGGCGGCTGGAACTCATAATCCAGGGCCAAGTTTGGAGCGTTTCCGGCTTCTGGAATCTCTGGAGCTTCACCATCTGGATCACCACTGGGGCCTGTCTTTCCTTTGACTAATTCAGGTATGCGTCCTGAGTGTCGACCTTCGCCGTGATTTGCCATACTAACTGGATTTACTAGGGGGCATTACTTGTGATTTTTCTGGCTAGGATGTGATTTTTTACTGACTGCTCCTCAGTCGTATTTATAATAAGTTTTCGTTTGTCATCTAGCCATTCGTGTAGTCTTTTCAACTCACGGGCATGCCTACTGTATCCTGTCAAGTCTATTTGCACTCAGAAAGATTCCCCTAACAAAGGTGAGTGCGCCTGTGTCTATCTTTTATTTTACTTTGCCAGACCCTATCAAGTCTTATCATTCACGGGTAAGTTTACTATTCTTTTTCATTTAAACCTAAAGAGCGTATAAACCACCTTATTACTCTAACTAACTGCACTCTGATACCAACTGAAACTTCCTGCAAATTTTTCTCATTTACATCAAAGTAGTTCTCTGTCATTTGACGGTCAAACAGCGGAAACGATAATTCTTTACCTTCACCGTGGCATCCTCTACTATTTTATCTCGTGAGTCCGAGCCACGTGTACTCTGTACCATCTACTCTGTACTCGGGGTACAGGAGCAAATCTCCTGTAAGACCCCAAGGTCTCCTCACTTCTGTCGGCTCGGGGTACGGGGCAATTCTTTGGTAAGACCCCTAGGTACTTTCCTTTTTCACATCAATTAAGTGAATTCACACAATCTCAGCAAATTCGAGGACGTGCAGCACGTTAATCAAGCTGCCAAAAGCTTCCCTTAATCAGAGGGATTCTAGCCACCATATCTTTGCAAAATTTTCCAAAAATAACGAGTCAACACAACATCATCAGACGCGAGGCTCAATTATAACAAGCACCACAATCCCGACCTCGCATTTGCGTAGTCCGCAATTGAAGCGGTGACCAACTCGAGCTATGGCTAGACTCGTAACCCAACATCCCAATGTACGAATTCATATTTCTCCATAGCAAGGGAAAACAATCGTGAGAATCTAGGAAAAGGAAATATGTGGTTCCACCGTCAAACATCATTCGCACGACTCACTCTCCCACGATTCCCCACACGCAACACTCAGCCTTTTACAATGCAACCCACAAGCGGAATCCCACGGTCACAACCGTAAAGGACATCGCCACTCCGTGCAAGGACACCCGTCCCGACTCCAAGCAACCACGGAATAATTCGTAGTCTTGGGTTGACTGCGCACACGCAGATGTCAACGGGACGACCACAGCGGGTCTTGCAAGCAGAAAACTCACGACCGTACCGACGGAGACAACATTCTCGACTCAAGACTCACCCGACGTTGGATTTTCCTCATCACGCAGCCACAAGACCGACCGAAAACTCAGGAACGCGGGACTGGACGATCCCCGACCTACCCTTTCCTCCCCTAACGATCCTACCCCAAGCATCTCATAATAGCAGCCATACAATGATCAGAGAGGGGAGGGGGTGAGACGTACCGAGTTTCGACCTCAAGTACCCACTCCCACACCTTACTGCGCCTAGCTGAACGGCCGACCCACCTCCTCCTGGTTTCGTCCGAACATGGCTTCTAATTTGCAGGACACCAAAAATGGAGGAATCTGACCGTCACCCATGGAGGAGCGCACACCCTAAGGCGAGGTGAGGCCGTAATGCAGATCCGGATAAGGGCGAAGTACTGGCTTCGGGTAGCTTCTCCAATAAGTCTCCCTTGAATTCTTTTAAAACTTGCTCTAACAAAACGTGTGGCAGGGAGGAAGATAAGAAACGTTATCCCCCCATGTACTGTACCTTGTCTATCACCAGACACCAAATTATGGTCTGCAACATTGTGGCTCATTCCCACCTAACGTTTGATTCAGACTAATATTTGCCGACAGTTTGTGATGTCTGGAGTCATTCCTTCCGATTCCTTATCTTTGGCCTATCATAGCCCATATCTTCACGAATTTATTGCTCTCTTGTTCGTGATACATTTTTACTCCGTAAACACACTAATTATAGGTCACGTGTTAATCATAATTTGGTTAGTCTTCTCGATCAAAATCCGCGACGTTAAACGAATATTCTCGACACCCTAATTCGATTTCGTTTAGGTCCAGGCGTCCCCTTTCCCGCGTGATGTAATCACACGAAATCGAAATAGTAATCTCGTTAATATTCGATATTAACGTTCACTGACAACGAAAGTATTAAACTCTCGTGTCACGTCGGATTTTGACTCGGTCAAACGTCCTGATTCTAGTCAACTCGTCTAGTCAAAGTAATATATTTCATTTCCGAAATTCCGGGTCGTTACAGTGTTAATCTGAATGTGATTAAGAAAAGAGAGGTGATTTGTATTTCTTAATTAAGTTGAGAAATACTATACAGAGATAAAAAGGTTGAAAGAAAAAAAGAAATACAAATCTCTCATGCAAAGAGTACAAATTTAGAAGATGATTGATTGTCTTTACATAATTGACTAAGAGTTTTTTGTATGAATCAAATCAGGCCTACAAATCATCAGCAAGCAAGCAACTTTCCCCATCATTCTTAATGCTCTCTTTTTCCCTCTTCCATTTCATCTTCTCTTCTCCAACTGGAATGTTTTCTTCAAGTAGACCTTCGCCGTCCGGTCGTTCCTGTGACACAACACCCGTAGTATCGTGTTGGGATCCGTCGAGCTCCATCTATCCGGGATCGGGGGAACGGGCAGCTTCTTCCCCAGTTCAGCAGCAGGTGTTGCACTCATGTTCGCAGTTAGTTCCTCGATGAGTTGTTCCGAAGAATGACCCATCAAATTTATTATTCCTTCGACTGCCTTGGATTCCTGGGACACTGTTTCTCCCGGCAACGATGAGAATTCCCTCTTTAGGATCTCGAAATTCTCCTCAACTACCTTGTGGTCAGCTCGGTTGAAGACCCGGGAGTTTCCCGCCCGCGATCAAAACCCTGAGGTACGCGTCGAAGGATGCCCTCATCGTGTCTTTGACAGCCAACGCTTGGATGTCCTCATTCAGGGTCTCGCGGAGAAGGTTCAAGTTCTGCTTCAGGACATTGAGGATCACCTGGAGACGCGCACTAGAAAAATTCCTGGCATAGAGGTTGTCGTATAGGACATAACCCGAGTCTTGGAAGATCAACCGGTAGGCCGCCACTTCAGACACATGCTGGAGCTCTTCTTCTATGGATGAACACGCATCGTCGAAAAGATTACCATTTGATTCTCCAAGGGTTTGAAGATAGGCAAGGAGATAGTGCAGAGTGTTGAGACGGATGTAGAGGCGCTGCGTCCCTCGGCTCGTTGATGGACCCTGTGATTCTCCTTCAACCAGGTCCCCTTCCTGCATGTGGTGTGAATTTGCACCGCATGAGGCCTTTCTGCAAAGTTCAACCAGCTTCGAATCTTGGTGGCATCTTGTCAGCGTTGGAAGCGCCGGTACATAGTCTTGTTTTGATCCTGACGGAACCAGATGCTCAAAACGTTATGAGACAGAACGACAGGGAACTAACTACTCGAACCGAATCACGGAGCACATTGTTCTTACCACATTCGGCCACAAATGAAATGTAGTCCTTGAACAGATTCCTCAGACGTTCAACCAGATGTCTGTTCAAGTCAGACGCCACTTCTTCTTGAATGGTCTTGAATTCAGCCACTGCTGCTTTCACGAGCTCGACTAGGTCCGCTGCAGATTGCGCATACGCCTCTGTCTGGGACTTCGGGTTCCATGTCTGTTATGATCAATCGAACCAGTCATCACATACGATCCCACACAGCTAAGAAATCGTTGCTCGTTCATTCGAAATGAAAATGGGGTTATCGAAGGAGAAGGGCAGACCTCAGTTTCTTTGGCTTTGACAAGAACAGGCTTGATCTCCTCGACCTTCTTATCTATCCAGTCGTCGACAAGCCTCACTATGCATGCTTCTGTGTCGTAAGGAACCATTTCCTTGATGGCAGTCGCTTCTCCACCCTCGGGTGTATTCTCGTTGATCATCTTGATGAGATTCTTCTCCAGGATTTGAGCCCGTTTCAACACCCTCGCTACTTCCTCATTCAGGGTGGTCGCATCGCTCAAGTACTGCTTCAGCAGGACACCATAGCAATCATGCAGGGTTACCAAAGCAAGTCCTGCCGCATCCTGATGCCATTTCCCAAGCACAGGACTGAAGATATCTGCCTCCTTTTTGGCCAGACTTTCGACCTTGCCTGCCATTGTGATTAGCGCCCCCCCTGATGCATGGTCCTCCGTTTCCTGAAAGAACCACGGCAGAGAAACAACTCGCGAACGGATCCTTGGGGCATCATATATGAAACAGGGAAATCCAAAAAGGAATTGAACCTACCTTTGCAAATGCATTCTTTAACGATGATTGAATGAAGAGGTCCACGTACACCGAAGTTTCTCCTTTCTCCGGCTGTTCTGCCTCGACGGCTGGAGCATCCTCCCCTGAGGCTTTCAACACCGTCAATGCGAGAGGCAGCATGCTGTCCATCACGCCAACCGTTTCCTTGTCGAAGCATTTGTGGTAATTGAGCAGCCTCTCCTCCAGCCAACTTCTCATGGAACTCAAGGCCGCGGAGAAAACTTTCCCAAACACGGGGTCATTGTCGGGCCGCTTCGGGTCCTTGACGACTTTCTCCAGCACCCCTTGAGAAGCCTCCAGGAGCTCCGGTTCAGTCTGGTTTGTGGCTATGTATCTTTGGAAAAACACCCAGCTGAGGCACACGCTGTGCACGTGCCTGTTGATCCCGAGTATGTACCATGTCTTCTTCATGAGTTCGAAGAGATCATCCACCTCGTCCAGCACGACTGTCTCCTCCTCGATGTCGAATATCGACCTCAGCAATGCCAGATACAGGTGGATGTTGAGAGGGTAACCGTCGGCCCAGTGGCAGGTATCTGACGGAGTCCCATCCACGCTTCTCCAGGAGAGCGTGATCACGGCATTTATAAGGCTTCCCATGACATCGGAGTTGTTCCCCGTGTCAATAGCCTTAGCCTCGCTGGCCTGGATTGCATCGCCTAAGCGTATGGCGAAGCCATTCGATTTATCGAGAGGTATCGAGGGATGGAGGAGCAATCCGACCTCGAGGATCTTAAGCTGCCTCCGTTGCCACGCATGGTAGTCCTTAGCGTCCTTGAACTCCGAAGGCATGATGTTGCGGATGAGCTCGAGCGGAAGGATCACGGTCTCTACGCGCCTTCCCGCCTACAACAACGTAATCAAACCATCTCATAAAAAAATCTTACCCTATGAAACATGTTTCATCGTCACCACCGAGAAATCTGACGTCCATTTCTCATCGAGGTAGTTTGGAGCCCCCCGGACAGGTTATCGTCATACGATTTCCCTTTCGATGGGAAATCCGAAAGAGGAGGCATTCAGCAAATACGACGGGGAGCAAGGCGATAGATACCTGACCGGCGAGGGTCTTCATGAGCATATGATGTAGCCTCTTGTCGTCGCGTTCAGAGACGCCCATCTGTTGCCTCATGAGTTCGGCCAAGGTGAAGTGCCCCGTCGATCTGACCACCTTTCTCCCATCCCTGCTGCCGCCGGGATTGACGATCTCCTTAATAATAGGAGGCTTGCTCATGGCCTTTAACCCCAAGGACTTCTTAATGCGACTGGGCATGAGGCCGTTGCTCCCCTGGACGGTCTTCTTGTTACGAGACGTGAAGCTAGGGAGAGAACGGCAGGCCGCAACGAAGAGCTCGTAAGCGGTGTCGCGTATCTCTTGGGGCTCGAGGCTGTCGAAGGGCCATTCGATGTCGGCCAGAGTCATCGTCGTCTCGGAAGTGGTAGTCATCGTCCGGAGGGGAGGTGGGGGGGGGGGGAAGAGGGAGGGGCTTGAGGGGCGTCCCTTCTTGGGGGAGGGAGTCCTGTATTTGGAGTTTGGGTATTTGTTCTAGTTTTTGAGGGAGGGGAGGGGGTGGCCTCAAAAGGGATGGGAAAAAAAGAAGAGAGGTGGGTGGGTGAGGTTGATATGTAAGTTTGTCTCTTAGCTGTTGAATTTCTTTTTCTCTTTTTTTTCTTTTCTGGGGTTGGGGTTGGGGAAGAGGATGTGCTGTTGAGAGGTCGATTTTTTTACAGCAATTTTTGCTTGCAGAGAGATTATTCGTTCCACCTCCTAGGAATCGTGGTCGTCTTATATTCTTTCTGCTTCATGTCCGTCCGGCCAGTCGATGTGCAACGGATGTCATCTTTTCTTCTCTTTCTTTTTTTCTTTCTGACAGAAAAAATGTTGCACTAAAGTTAACAACTTTGTTACGTAAATAATATTACGTCGTAAAAATATTTCACGAACAACAGATAGACCACCATTTCCTTTGGTGAATATTAAATCATCATCATAAATCTCACCATACAAATTTTTACAACCATTTAACATTAAGAACAAACAAAAAAAAAAAAGATATGGAGGTCAGGCGTACCTGCCAACCCAAATCAAGCGAATCATTTCATTTGGTTTCTCGATCAGATTAGGAAGAAACCCTCACCAATCAACAAGAAGGAGAATTTGGAGCCATAAACACGAAAAAACACTTGCCAACTACAGGGCTGAGAGGAAGGAAATACATAAAATAACTTAGGCCAGATGCAAATCTCAAAGTCAGTGTATTGGTGAAAAATTAAAACTGCCACGACAGAAACCACAGGCTACAAGACCATTTCCGCAGACAACCGGCCGAAGCCCCCGGTGTGTCGTATTTCATATTAGGTCCCGATCTTGGCACTTCTGCAGCTTCTGCGAACTCTATTCGTACAACCAGATGAATTTCGACTGATAAAACACGTACGACATGCTGCTCACCGAGGCCCTCACTGTTGCTGAGCTTGTCTGCCCGGACCACCTCCATATGCGTTGTTGTAGCCACCGTGAGGACCGTTCGTTGGAGTCCCGTAATTTCCAGACGCTTGAGAAGGATCGGATCTCCACCCGGCACTTCCATATCCTTGATTGCCATTCGCATCTACATAACCGCCGCCAGAGTAACCACCGCCATTACCATGCATTTCCCCACCAGGGCCGCCACTGGGAGCAGCCCCATAGCGACCTCCAGCAGCGCCATATCCAGCACCGCCCCCATATGAACCATCCGTTCCTGCATATCCACCATAACCGTAGCCTTGAGACCCGTAACCAGCAGCACCACTAGGAGACTGTCCGGAAGGCCCCGACATAGGACCCCCATTACCGGTACCAGTACCCCCTGGAGCACCCCAAGAAGCAGCGCTGCCATATCCCATGGCACCATATCCTGACGGAGGCTGAGAGTTCCATGAGCTTCTAGAACCACCTTGAGGACCGCCTGCATACATAGAACTATGCATGTTGGGGTTACCAAACCCTGCACCACTACCAAAACCAGTATTTGCTCCTCCATATGCCCCATAACCACCGTAACCCATTCCACTGTTGGAAGGGCCATAACCATATCCAGGTCCGCCATACCCCGAAGAACCATACGGCCCAAAGCCGCCAGCTGCATTCGGGGGTTGCATATACCTGCTGGACTCCATTCTACTATCATACGAGTTAGCACTCCCATGACTGCCATAACCCGGGTAGCCTCCTCCTCCACCGCCACCCCCACCTCCACCCACATTACGACCAGATCCATATGGATTTGCATCTTTCGGGAGTGCACGCTTTACTTCCACTTTCTTTCCGCTCATATCATGAAAACTCTTGTGCAAAACACGGTCGACAGCCTCCTCAGAATCAAAAGAAATGAAGCCAAAACCTCTAGGACGTTGAGTGGTCTGGTCGTACATAATTACAACATCAGTCACATTACCATAGGTCTCAAAGTACTGACGAAACTCATCTTCAGTTAGTGTAGGAGGCAACCCTCCAACAAAAATCTTCTTCGTCTTGATCTCGCCACCCCCAGACCCTCTACCAGGGTTGGAATATCCAGCCCTCGCATTTGTCTGCTGCTCCTCCCTGGACAGAGCCCTCTTTGCTTCAATCTATAGAGTGAAGACCAAAATAAATTAACCGCTGGAGAAAGGCAAAGAAGGTAATGGCTACACAGAACTTTCATCTCACAACTGGTGAAAATGAAACACCGTCAAACTAATTGAATATGAAAATGCAAATAAGCATCCATGGCCAGAGGCTGGTTAATCGACCCTAAAGGCGAATACAATATGACCATATTGGCATCCAAAAGAACTGATTTCTGCAGCGTCAACTAAAGAGATTGATGTGTGGAAAACAGTCTCACATCGATAGTATGGGATACCGATGTGGGCTATATAAGGGTCAATGGGAACTCCCAACCCTTGAGCTAATTTTGGGTTGGAGTCCCCTAAGAAAGCCCATAGCAAGTGTTCGACCGGGGCTAGGTTAAGTTAGCGCAGAGCTGGTCACACAAGCAGCTCGTGGAAAAAGCGAAAGACTCCACGCAACAGCGACCATTTCAATGAAAGCAGCAGGAGATAAACGCCCAAAACGACCACCGGGCAACCCAAACATGAAAAGCAATTAACCCTAGACAAGTCCACATCACGACAGTCCCCCTCTTCCTAAAGGAGGAAAAGAAAAACCCTAATCGCTCAAATCGCAAGGAGATAGCACGTGCATGAAGAAAGAGGAGGGGGGGGGGGGGGATGTAAAAGAAAGTACGAGGCGGCCGTCGATGGTGTGCTTCTCCTGGAGGACGGAATCGAGTACGGAGGGGTCGGAGAAGACGACGAAGCCGAAGCCGCGGGGCCTTCCAGTGGTCTTGTCGCGCATGACGGCGGTCTGGACGACGTCGCCGTAGGAGGAGAAGTAGTCCTTGAGCTTATCCTCGTCGGTCTCCCACGATATGCCCCCGATGAACAGTTTCCCTTGATCCGACTCCATTCTTATTCCTTATCACTATAGAAATCCCCGATCCCCAATCCCCAAATCCTCCCCTCCTCCCTCGCTCAATCCCACAACACACGCTCTATTCCAGGATTCAATCCGACCGGGGGGGTACCCTGGAACTGGAGGGGGTGATCAGTAAATTTTTAGTTTAGGGTTTTCTTTGGCTTTATTTTTATACAAATTAATTTTTTCGGGGTCGACGCAGAACAAGAAGCCGACGACGAAGAAAGCTTGGGGAGGGGTAGGGGCCAGATATTGGGCCTTTAAATGGGCTGGACCTCAAGTTGGGCCACATTATTGTGGTAAAGTTGGGCAACCTGAAATGTGGACAAATACAGAGATGCGTTCATAGCAAGATCCCCAAGCCACCAAAACTTGTGGCTCTCCATGCCTTCACAATCTCCTCCCCAGAACTATTGAACCAACGATCGAAGAAGGCTCTAGTTTCATTCCTTCCATTTGATCCCCCTCCCAAAAAAAAAAAAAAAAAAAAAAAAAAAAAAATACACACGAGAAAGAGAAAATGAGAGCTGGTCTAAGTTTCTAGCGGCTAGTCCTACCATCGAGCCTGTTCTTCCGGGGGTTGCCTTTCCTGATCGATGGCCGCTTTGATATCGGCAGCGGGGGGACTGAAGGGAGACGGTGTCCTCCCCTCGTTCGGCGGCAGCTGGGGTTGCTCTATCCAGGGAGAGGATTACTGGGTGCTCATGAGGTCGAGTCGGGTTGGGGCCGTAACAGCGAGGCCGGCGAGGGCGCAGCCGGTGATGAAGAATGTGAACGAAGGGAAGGGACTGTTCGCTCCCATCGTGGTGGTAACAAGGAACTTGATAGGAAAGAAGCGGTTCAACCAACTTAGGGGAAAGGCCATTGCGCTCCACTCACAGGTACCCGAGTTGCTTTCAGATCCTCTTTATCCTATCCCTATGTGTTTTGTGCACCCAAGGGGCAGTGATGGACGGAGCATAATTTGCAGGTGATAACGGAGTTCTGCAAGTCGATTGGAGCGGATGCAAAGCAAAGGCAGGGGCTGATACGTCTGGCGAAGAAGAACGGGGAGAGGCTCGGGTTTCTCGCCTGAGGTTTTCTCCTTTTTCGCATCCATTTGTTGGTTGAATTTTGGAGTGTTTCTTGCTTGCTAAACCGAAGGTGCTGGTAGAGACAAACACTTACATTGCTCCTCGTATCCTTCCCCGCCATTTCGTGTATTTTATGTATATTGTGTACACAAACCCAGGTCAGCTTTAACTTCTTGAAGAAGATCAACATGAATGCCTAAGCTTACTTTGCGGAATCATTTTCATGCATCAGATGTAGATCCGGTCTATAACCAATCAAGGCATTGCCCAAGCAACATGACATGAGGAGCAAAAATGGCGGTAACCACAAATTACCTCGAGCATTTGAATTATCGGGACTATAATCGGCTAATGTTACCATTTACCAAGGCTATAAATTGATACCAGTGTCTTACCGGAGGCGCGGGGCCCCAGCGCCCAAATCATCCCTAGTCAGGCACCAATAAGAAGGCTCGCCCAAGGCATGCGCGTTGCCTTCAGGCACTCAGCTGCCAGGCACAGTAAGACACTATGAAGGCGGTATTGAAAAAACCTAGGGAAAGGTCCTCCCTGCTAACTTAATTTCTATTAAAAGCAGGGGGCCTCGGGTCAAGGTGCGGTGTCAAATTTCGAAATTCTTTGACCAATGTCAAAAAATCGACCTTTGTTAAGCTGACTTTGTGCCTTAAAGAAATCGACCTTTGTATTGTCGATGTTTCAAACGCCGGCCAATTTCCTTATAAATCAAAATCGGCCTCAAAGGACTAGCATTATTATGAAACAAAGTTCTCAGCTGGACAGGGTTAAGCTTGCGCCTTAATCACTAAGGCATGCCTTGTGCCTCGAGCGATTGGGGGGTTTGTGCCTCCGTGCCTTAACAAGGCTGACTGATACAAAGGACCAGATCAAGAACATTGAAATAGCATGTAAGGAAAAATTCTATCGCCCATGGGACAGCCAGGAGCAATCTTGAGAATATAAGTTTTCTCGTGTTATGGTCAAAATTCATGACAGGAGGTGGGACACAGTAAGAGATGCCATAAGAAGCACTCAAGCCGAGTATCGAACTCTATTGCCAAATTTCTCTTTTCTTGAGTCGTCCTGAAGCAGGGAAACACGGGTTACAAAATGCAATATAAATGACACATGCCAACAAAACATGTGTGGCAGAGGCTTACACTGAAGCTGTTGTACGTGATCTTCTCGTTTAAATCAATGACCTCCTTCCACTTTCTTCCAATACTTGTCTGTATCAGGGAATTGAAAGAAATTGTATCAGTAAGCTTGAATTGCAAACAGAATTGAGTTACGGTATCAATGTGAGTCACCAGTAATAGGGAAAGATTCAAAGATTGCAATCGCTGATAATGAAAGAGCAATTATTGTCCTTCTAGTTTTAGCAAAAAACGTATCCCAACAATAGCAACTCCTTTCAAGGATTTTCAGCCGCAGTATTTTTTTACTTCAAAACTGCTGTAACCAATTTTCGAACTTCCTAGAAGCTGCTTGAGATCAAAGCCAGAACAATAATATATTTTAGGCATGTTTTAATAAAAAAATCATAAGTACTGCTCCGGGGTACACTACGGCAAGGTAACCCAACTTGCAATTTTGTATTATAAACAGAATCTAAATGGGTTCTCAACTATTTCGGCGTACAAAACATGATTCCCAGGCCACATGAGGAAGAGAAAAAACATAGGCGAGCAAAAAATTGCAAATAATGACAGAAGAACAAATAAGAAAGTAGAATTAATTGAGGTTACAAGAAATAGGCTACCTGCAAAGCCTCATTTGATGATGTTTTTGTCCAGAGAGAGATTCTATCCTGTTTTGGGCGCACATTGGCAACCACCCCGCAGATGTCTTCTGCTTCCTCAAATTGCTCACCAATCAAAGCCATCAGCTTGCAGTGGAACAAAAAAAGCAAAAGCATATCCTCAGTTGCGATGTCAATCTGAAGCAATTTTAAGTGCAGTGATGTCAATTTTAGATTTTTAACTCCTTCCTGTAACAGATTTTCAACTTCTTCATCAAGTAGATCATTTGCGATGTTCCTCATGACAAAATAAAACTATAATGTGTGAGTGTTAGAAAACAATCCGCCACTCACAGTTTCAAGCCACATGGTATCCAGGTTGGCCTTTCCCTTAGCAGTCACAGTCCATTTTCCTCCATTAGCGCATTCAGGATCCTCCCATTTTGGTTCAATACCAGCTTTGAACAAGTGAAAATCAGCATTTGCTGGCAATTTGCTGGGCTTGAATATCTGATCATAGAGGCTGCAAACACCACACCACCGTATTAGATTAATCGATACTGATCAAAATGCAAGGAGAAACCCCTCGACACGATAAATACTTCAAGGGAAGATCCGACAGACTCTATCATTTTAAGTGAATAGATAGATAAATTACGTTGCATTTTCCTAAATTAAGGGTTGGATCAACATCACACAACATAAAGTCTCAACGAAAAAGATTTCCCTTACTTGCCTCAGATAGCTCTCACGACAGAATGGCCTTCTTGCCAATTACTGACATATGCATGGATGTAAGTAGGCGAATATTTCAATCCAATCTAACCACACATAAAAACTTCAACAACAAGCGGGGATCCAAACACCAAGACAACACCAACCCACCCACCACGGCAATCAAATCAAGCCACGAGAAACGAAAACACAAGATCCAGTCCGGACGGTGGAAAACCGAAGGGGGGTCGAAGAACAGGCAATCGTACCACCAGAAATCCTCGACGGTGTCGAAGGAATAGACCTTGCGAAGGGAGGTGCCCCATTCGGCTCCCTGCTTGGCCTTCGACTGGTGATCGAACCAGAACGCCCATTCCCTCTCCAACTTGTGCTTCTGCTTCACCTCCCCCGCCGCCGACGAGGCCGCTTCCGCCTCGCTGGACATGCTCGTTCGACCCTAATCGGGATTCCGGTCGCAACTGGGAGCCGATTTCGGGGGATTGGATCTGGGCCTCCCACACCACGAGATAAAACCCTAATTTTAGGGATGCGGCTTTTATCGTCACTCCGCCTACACAACGGACGGTGATAACGTCCGTCGGCCCGGCCCTAATAGGCCCGATATAAACCCGACCATAAATGCCATAAAAGAAAGAAAGACTCGCGAAATACTCAAAAAATGCCATGCAAATTTGGAAATGGGGTGACTAAGCTGAGGTCGAGCGTCAACACATGTTCTCTTCCGGAAATGATGCATCTGCATGCCCTCCACCCGTCGAACCGGATCGGTGCCGTCTTCTTCGCCTGGCCGAAGCTAAAAGGCTTTGAGCTTCTCCTCGCTTGTCCCTGAATCCCAACCCAACTTCCTCCCCCTGGTGAAGCCCGGAGTTTGAGAATTGGGGAGTGATTTTCCGATACAAAGAATGGCAGCTCCGTCGACCCTCGCAGTGAGTGACAAGGAGATCGAGGTGATGGCGACCACGGCTCCCTATGCTCCCCTCACCTATGAGCGGAGGGTACGTGATGACCTCGAACGCACCCTCCCCAAGCCTTGTAAGCCCCCATCTCTCTCTCTTGACCCAACAGCATTCGCAGATTGTACAGCATGAGGAGTCCCCGAGGTTTCATTTGCTGTTAGATGTTGTCTGGGACTGCACTTTTTTCTGTTTTCTTTGCATGCCGTAGTTGAAAGATTGATTGACCTTCTGCTGAAACTTCCACGCCTGCTGATCAATCCTGTTAGATCTTCCCAGAGCAATGCAAGCTCCCGACACAGAGCATCCCTATGGAACGCCGGGCCATAGGAGCAACAACATGAGCGTTCTGCAGCAGCATTGCGCCTTTTTTGACCAGAACGATGATGGGATTATCTACCCATGGGAGACTTACGCAGGTAGTAATGCAGATCAATCGGCCTGTACTCCCCGTCGCCACAGCATATCTCTCTTTTTCATCATATCTAGGATGATTATCTACTGATTTCACAATTTCTCCCCGGGGTGTAGGAATGAGACAAATGGGATTCAATGTGATTATTTCGTTGCTCACAGCTATAGTCATCAATGGAGCGTTGAGTTATCCAAGCCTCCCAGTAAGTCCTATCCTTCCTTAAATATACATATTTCAGGAAAGAAGTTTATCTCAGGCTATCAACTATAGGGTTGGATCCCGTCTCCCTTCTTTCCCATCTACATCGATAATGTGCACAAAAACAAGCACGGAAGTGACAGCGGTGCCTACGACAAGGAAGGAAGGTAAAGTATGATCCCCTATAGGTTGCAAGGATGAACATGCCCGGAAATGATTCTCGTGTTCTCCCATTGATCTGCAGATACGTGCCGGCGAATTTCGAGTTCATCTTCAGCAAGTTTGCGCGAACCATGCCTGATAAGCTGAGTTTCGGGGAATTATGGGAGATGACGGAAGGAAACCGTGATGCCTTTGATCTGTTTGGCTGGTAAGAAGTCCCTTCTTTGTCCTAGTCAACAGAGGAAGACTCCTGACCTGATAGGAGGAACTCTTGTGGCTCTTTAGGGTCGCTAGCAAGCTCGAGTGGGGGATCTTATATGTCCTAGCCAGAGACGAGGAAGGCTTCCTCTCAAAAGAAGCAATTAGGAGGTGTTATGATGGATCCCTGTTCGAGTATTGCGCGAAGATGCAAATGAGTGAAGGCAAAATGTACTGAATGGAATCGCACATGCCTACTATAGCATGCAAAATGTGATGAATTTGTGGGTGTTTGGGACTTTTGCTTGCAAAATGAAATAAGATGAATTTCTTGTTACTTCCATGAGAGATCCACATATTGTTTCCACGGTTCCCACTGCCATTCCTCAAAATCAAGAAAAAAAGGATACACGGAAAATTCGACTTCTGATACATATCAAGTTGGCAGCAATATTCAAGAGCATGAGAGTTCACTTAAGAGTAAGCAAAGCCTTACATGTCCATTTCTAGCCAGAACAAGAAAACAGAGTTCAAACTAATGATCCGAACAAGAACCAAATGCTTTGGGAAACAAAAGGACTGATCAAACGATTGCGTTGGCCGCACTAGCGATCCTGGGCCAGAGGTCAGCACACTCCTTTCCAATGGGACCGGTGATTGCAGAACCTGGAATGAGGGCACAAGATGAATGATGCAAGTTCCGATTGAGGTGAAAAGACGGAAATGATATTCTGGAAATCCAATGGGATTGATGTTAGTACCTTTCATTTCGCCTTTTGGGTTGACAATAACACCAGCATTATCTGCAAAGGAAACATAAAAACCAAGGCACCATTAAAGAACAAGGATTCAAAAAAAAACATGCACCAGAAGGCATGCAAATGCCTTCACTGCAAATAATAAGCCAGCTAATCTCAACAGCAACTGAAAGGTTCCCACATATACTTTGATATAAGAACATAAATCAGGTTATATGTATCAACACGCCCAGCAAAGACGGAATAATCAACACCAAATGGTTTCTTTAATCAATGTTAGCGTGGGCAGGAATGTTGAACAAAGGGTGCAAAAACCTTAGATATAGTAGCTAGTTATGGACAGCTAGGAGGAAAAAAACGAGAACCCCCAAAAACCACATCACCGGCAAAAGCAAGAAGAATAGACCAAGGGCAGAAGCACACCCTAAGAATGTATCGAACGGCGAAAAGTGAAACCCATTTGTACATAGAACAGCAGGTCCCACTCGATATTAAGTTCAACAATGAAAAACTTAATTTAGCTGGCCTCAGGAAGCATCTATTCATGTAAAGCATAATGACATTTAGATAAATGACAACACCCATCAAGACACCGCTAGTCCAGCCACCCTCACGGTAACACCAACAACAACAAATCCTCACAAACAAAAACCAAATTAAATGATCAAAGACAATCAAAATCCCGATCCAGGTACCAAATGGAGTAACGCAAGACAAAAAATACGCATTTACCAACTCCAGTCAGGCATGGATCAAAGCATTAGGCATGAACGGGTCGTCGGATTTAAGGAAAAGACATGCACCTTCGAAGTACATGAAGACGCCGTCCTTTCGGCGCCAAGGCTTGCGCTGCCTGACGATGACGGCAGGCATAACCTTCTTCCTCAGATCAGGCTTCCCTTTCTTAACGGTGGCCATGACCATGTCCCCGACGCAGGCAGAGGGGAGCCTGTTAAGCCTCCCCTTGATCCCCTTGACGGAGATGATGTAGAGGTTCTTCGCCCCGGTGTTGTCGGCGCAGTTCACAGTCGCCGCCACGGGAAGACCCAGCGACATCCTGAACTTGTTACCCGCCGTGCCACCACGCCCTAATTCAAACAAACCAAGGCCACGTCAGTTTCAGAAGATCGGTGTCCGCAGATCGTGATCCAGGGGCTACCTCTCTTCGACATCTTGGCTGGAGACTTTGCCCGCCGCTGCTAGGGTTTTCGCGAGAGCGGCTCCTGCGGGCTAATATAGCTCGTAGAGGAGGGGGGGAGCGATGAGCTCTCATTGGGGCTAGGGTTTTATAATGGGCTTTCGGATGATTGTCATAAGCCCATTAAAGCCCATCATCATTCTTTGCAATTTTTTGAGGATGTTTGTGCAGTTGTCTGGATCACTAGGACCGAGATCACACTTCTAAGTTTGAATTAGTAGAAATGGGTGTAACTAGATAGAAATGAGTGTAACTAGGATCGAAATTTTTGGATCGGTAATAACGGGACAACCTTGATTTTAACAATATTCTTACATCTGCTTTTCATATAAAAGAAAGCTGAAGTATACATCTATTATCTTCCTTACAGATTTGAGAGTAATCGTACTGGAATTATATACTGTGTCCGTCTCTACAATCGCACAGACAACTCTCGGTGCAATCTCTGCTGGACGAGGGGATCGTGAGTGTGAATATACGCAACCCCGACGCACAGCGCCTGGAGAGCCGATAAGGACCGATTGAATCGAATGAGGAACAGCCCGTCCCTCACGTTCGTCATTCTCAGTGTCGGTTTCGACCCCTGAGATGAGAAATCATTCGCCGTTGATTCGTGATGAAGATGACGAAGAAACAGAGAGGAAACAAGCAAGACGAAGTTACTTACCCCCATGACGAGATCCACTGACCGCAAGTTTCCTACTGCCTCGGTGGACCGTGCTTTGAGTAGCGTGAGTGGACATCCGAGGTCCCAACCCCCACAATCGCACTTCCCGCCGGAGTTGAACCTGTCCAGGAGACTAGAAGGGCCTCCTAATGCAGTCCTTGGACTGCCATGAAGGCCTGCAGGTATTACGACATTCATACTCTCCAGAAATTCTTCGGAGTGTCGGGTGATACTCGCGGATTGTATCTTTTTGAGGAACTTCATGCCCCAGCCATCGGATACTAGTTTCCGCTCGGCTGCATTGTCTTTGGCACGACACTTCACGACAATGGCAGCGACTTCGTTACCGGGTTGCCTATGACTCTCTAAATCCACAACCTTGTCCATCCTCGATTCGGTGG
Organism: Melastoma dodecandrum; assembly: GCA_029817715.1. NCBI lineage: Eukaryota > Viridiplantae > Streptophyta > Magnoliopsida > Myrtales > Melastomataceae > Melastoma > Melastoma dodecandrum. The sequence goes on along the minus strand of JARUPY010000209.1, from coordinate 7,702 downwards.
AGATGTCCTCGGAAATCCCACTTCGACACGGCATGCTTCTCCACTTTGATGTTTTCCTGCTTTTGAATGTGAAGCCCCGTGCCGCATTGCTCGGCAACACCTTGTTTTTCCTAGCCCTATATCCCTTGTCTTCTTCAACTGGGACTTTATAACCGCCAAACAAAACAAACTCGGTGGTTCTGACTTCTAAGACATCGGAGCAGACGGAGATCGATTCGGCTATGTTTATCTCACCAACATGGTAGTAGCAGCCTCTCTTGATGGCTCGTTCCTTTTTTCCGTGTTCAGCAGCACGAATGGAGTACTTGTAATCCGGATCAACGCGATCTAATGATATGACTTTCGTTAAATCTACGATGTAAGCTTCCTGGGCATCATCGGGTGAGAAAACGAAGCGCGGAGTCTCATCCATCCATCCGAAAACAAGCATTCCCTGTGAAACTGACCCTTCAGCAGCAGAAATACTTGACCGTCCCGAGGACAAAGAGCTTGACCCGTCCGTCCATGACTCTGAATTTGCCGACTCCGTGCACAGAGGTGAACTTTGAAGGCGAAACGGATCAATCTGACCGATCAACTTTGATTTAGTTGCCACAGCAGAATCCACGTTCAAGTTCACACTCCCCCATCTCGATGCGCCCTTGACTGCTAACCTCTGCCGGAGTTCCGACTTGCCATCGGTCGCGGACGCCATCAAAGCCAATGGCGCGTCGAATGGCATCACCTTCGAAGCTTTACCAAGCACCCACTCGAGGCACTGGCGCAAACATTGCTCATCCAGGCTCACAACTCGCCTGGGGATCCTACAGTCGAAGCAGGGGAATCTTCCTAAGAACAAAACCCGATCGGCAAACTTCGGGACGACTCTCAGTCTCCCAGGACCCAACTCCCGATCGACCTTCCTCGTCAACAAGCCTCCCGACGTGCACCTGGCTAGCTCATAACCCCGGCAACTCGAAGAACAGCTGCTCGACAACGTCCCGCGGTCTGGTTCCTTGTCCCGTAAGCCGGATTCTTCCACGCAGGAGATCTCCATGACGAGCAAGAAGATGAAGCACCTCCCCTGCATCCCGTCAGAGAACACCATGTAAACAAAACCCAGAATAAAAAAAAGCAAAACCCAATTAATGGAAATGGAAACAAATTTCCAGCGGCCCCTCCCATCTCATGCCAGTCATCTTTTCCCATCACTGCAAATCCCAAGATCACCAGCTTACCTGGGAATTTTAAAGACTCAAAGAGGGTGAATATTTTCGTCAAAGGGGCATCATCCCTCGGATCAAATGGAAGTCCACCGAACCCGAACACGAGATATAAGGGGGGGTGGTGGTGGGGGGAGGGAGAATTATGGACATGGGCTCGCCTGAGAAAAAGGAGAGGAGGAAAAGTCAATAGTTAGGAAGGGTTGGGATAGGATGGGAAGACGTGAAGAGGTTGACAATGAAACTGGCTTTGGCTACATACAACTACAGTTAAATAAAAAATAAAAAAAAATAGACAGACAATGTGCCGAGCCACCATCGCCACCACCACTTACTAAAAAGTCCTATGAACGTGTTGAATTTTCATAAACATCAATGAGAACCTCCAAATACTATAATACTATTCGGAATAAGTCCCCATCCCCAACTCAACCTTCTCCCCCCACTTACTTAGTGCTCTTTCTTTCCATTTCTTCGAAAAAAATAAAGCGTACGTAATGGGGAACAAAAGTAACCTTCCCACGTCTAAGTAGAATAAATATTTCGCGAAATATGAAACGTAATTACGTGAAATTTGGTCGATATTATAATATTTGTTTCCAAGACAATGGACGCATGTCTTGCGGGTGCCCAATATGAGCATAAACTCCGGGTCGCTTAGATTTTAACCTTTCCAATGGGAGTAATCCCTCCCCTCTTACATGAATCTCGCTGCGGGAGAGATGATGACGTTCTCTTTTCCTTTTTCTTTCCCTCGTTATCAGTTGTTGCCGGAACTCAACCTTCGCTGTCCGTGGCAAATGATGTCGATGCGTCGTGCGTGGAATTAGTTAAAGCATCACAACATCCACCCGACAGTATCTGCGTCCAGATGTATGTGGAGTGGTTACTTGGGGTGCAAAACAAAACGAAAATGCTTACGAAGGATACGCTGGGAAGTCATGCATAAGGAAAGGGTATTCCCCTTTTTCCCCGGGGATGTGGAACAAGGACTGGAGCACATGACTATGGCAGGCATATTGGACTTCACCCGCTTTCTTTGCGCTCCATCCGCGTTTTCCCCAGCCTTTTTCAGTGTTAGGGGGCGGGGGGGGGGGGGGGGGGGGGGGGGGGTGGGGGTTTCTCTCACACGTAAAAAGAACAACAAAGGAGAAACACACCAAGGTGTTGGGATTGTGATTGGGTAGAGATTTCAAATCCCAAAGGAAAAGGAGAAAGAAGAGAGATGGGGATTGGATTAGCTGTTGCGCAACATACTCCAACATGGCGACTTTCACAAAAAAAAAAAAAAAAAAAGGTTTAGCAATCCAGACATACAGCAGCAGCTTACGTTAGAAATCACGGGTCGGGCTTTCCTCTCCTAAAAGCTAGCTAATAAGGGATGGTTATTCCTAATCATTTTAAAGTTTTTGTCCCAGACTTTGTTATTACAGGAGGATTAAAATCAACACCTACCGAATCATAAATTGGTAAAAAGCCCGGCAGGAGCAGTAGAGTTGCAATCATGAAATAGATAGAACACCAAGGCCGCCCCAATGGAACAACTCCAGAAGCCCCTATATTGGGGCGGGTATCCCAATTCCTAAAACATCTGTAGTCGTTACATATATATAGACACTGATTATATGAATTATATCCAGGACTGAATTGGGTAGTTGCACTTGAAGGAATTGACCCCGCTGATGTGTGCAAATATGTCGGAGGAGTCTATTACCTCGTCTTCCTTCACCACCACCCCCGCCACCTGCGAACCACGAAGAAATATTCCGATGTCAGCAGAGGGAGCCATGCGCTAACAGTTAGTCATGGGTGATCCAGTGTCTTACTTCGTCCCCGTCATGGTTCCCACACGCATGCCTCGAGTTCTCTCCCAGCTCATCGTTCTTCGCGAACCTTCCCCTGACTCGAGGACGGCTGTCCGCCAGGGTCTTCCTGCAAGCATACTGCAGAGGAACGGTGAATTTTGAGGGAATGCGCTGGGTTGATGGAAAAGGTATGATGCTGTAAATGCTCGCTGCGTATAGGGGGAAGGATCAACCTTAATCTTCTTGCTGAAGTTCCTTTCGTTCCTCTTCTTCATGTACCTGTGGATCTTCTCTTTACGCTGCTCGACCGACAGCTTCCCTACTTTGAACGCCGGGTCCTCCATGCTCGAGATGTCCGACGTGAACGGCGGGGTGCCTCCTGTCCCGCTTGTGGTGTTCTGGCTCTCGCCGCAAAATCCCTTATAGGTGATGTGGTTTGGTGAATAAAATGCTAATAGTTGTGTTTGATCTGAAGTTCACAGAATGATATCGAAGAAACGCAGTGAGTGCTTCTCGGATACCTGTAAGTCCTGGACGTCGAATCCCTGAGCCAGGTCCTGGCAAAACAGACTGCCACTGTCGGCTTGGAAATCCAAGTCCAATGGTTGGAGACTAGAGCTGGTGAGAATGCTCCCTGGGTAAATACCCGATCTGTCTGCGGACAATGTGGAGTTCAGGTTCGTAGGCATGAATGCTTGTATCCCGGGGCTGAGAAGAGAACTAGATGGCGATGAAGGGTTCAAGGCCATGTAAGGCGGGACTGGAGACAGGCACTGATCCTCGTAAACAGGGGGAAACATGTGTGGTCCTACGACTATAGGAGGCAGGGGTATGGCGTCAGGGAGGAAGTTCTGGAACGTGTTGCCTACTACGTTGTTTAGTTGGAAATGAGGCTGCGGAGGAGGACGGTATTGCGGGTGCATCACGGATAAATCGAACAGTTCGTCGTGCGTACAGAGAATCTGAGGGACAGAGAAGGAAGGGGAAGACGAGAAGTCTATCGAAGCCGAGATATCATTGTCGATATCATCAGGCGAGTCGAAGACCGACGAGTGGTTGTTGTTGGCTGCCGTCGTAATGGTGGTATTGCTGGTGGTTGTCGCTGCATGCTCGTCCTGCAGGACATCACAGAATTTCTCTGCGCCTTGCAGGAGGGAGAGATCCTCGGAGTCGAGATTATAGTCGTCGAGGCAGCAGTTCGAGGACGAGGTGACCTCGGAACACGGCATCATATCGGGGAATAGCTTGTCCTCGCAAAACTCGAGCAGCTGAGCGCTTAAGGGGCTCGAAATCTCCTCCTGCAAATATTTTTTTTTTAAAAGAAATCCAATAAATAACAAAATCTGTTCCGCAATTTCCAAATTAGCGCCTCCCGGTGGAAGATGCATCCATGCATTCACATGCAACGCAACAACAATGCGAGGAAGGACAGAATTCTTACGGCAGGGAGGGTGCTTCGGCTGCTGTGGAGGGTGTTGATATTGGAAGTTTTCTTCGGTGACTCCTGCAACGATCCTACCCTTGCTTTCCAGATCAATCCCCTGGGAATGGCCGGGCGAAATCACGAGAAGACTCGAAAGACGGAGAAGGCGTTGTTTGTGGGGGGTGGTGGCGCTGCCCTGGTACTGGATGGCAGCGACGAGAGGAAAGAAGGATCAGTGTCGTCCATATATATGTAAGTGTAGGTTCAGATGAACCCGGGGAATAAAGGAAGAAGGCGAGGATGGTGTGCGTGTGAAGAAGTTCTTTAAGAAACAGAAGGGGATGAACGTTTGTCTTCTTAATTAATTATGTTTTTGCACAAGGAAAAAAGAGGAAGGAATTAGTGAGGCGGATTATTAGGTTTGGAAACGGATTGTTAAAATGTGAAACGGAGTTATTACCTGTTTTTCCAATATAGAGGAGTGGTGCTTGTTTTTTGGATTCCCGTACGAGGCCGTCGAAGCCGGCAGTGTCGTGTTTTTTTTTTTGGTCCCAACCCCTCCTCCGGGAGACGCGCCCGTCCGTACCTTTCTTCGGTCTTTCTCCCCAACTCCTCACTTCTCTTCCCTTCTCCTCCACCGTGGCAGGCTTTTCCTTCCCCCCTGGGTGACGTGGCGGCCCACGGACGACCCCAACGTTACTCCTGATTAAATTAATCGGACGTACGATTTGAATGTGACGGACCAAATAGCAGGTCATTTGCCGGGGTCAGGGACCCAAAAATTGCGGAATATTAATCGTTGCTCTTCTAAAAGATAGAGGCGTAGCTTTGGGGCGTGATGTTAATTTGGATTCCCGTCGAGTCCAATTCAGTGGATGGGGGTCATTCAAAGGAAATCGGAACAGTGTTTTCGCGATCCTAATTTTACAGATTTAAAAAAATTTCGATCTTATCGATATCCAAGGGAAGGGAAGGAAAATCGTTTGGTATGACGTGGTAATCCTTAACCATCCTCCCGGGTAGATTAGGAATTTCGGACCATATATTCCTTTGTCTTCTCGGAGAATATTTATGTACTGCCCCCCTCGAGATTTACTTTCTTTCGGGTTTTTTTTTAATCAATTTCTTAAGTTTAATTATTTTTCCTTTTTTTTTTCATTCCACGGCTTATCAAGTAATCATTTTTATTTATCCAATTTCTTACGGGTTTGGCTATTCAAAGTCTTGGGGAGATTTGTCTCTCCCCAGCTTGCTTTTTGCTATTATTCCAAAACTCCCTTTAAGACTCGAGACGCTCGTGCGTTTGTCTCACAGAAGACACTCCCCCCCGACCGACCAATGTGTCGCGCCAAAATATCGGCCTTTTTCAGAGGTCGATCTTCTTTGAATATATTTCTTTTTTTACCTTTTGTTTCCCCGGGAAAGCTGAAGGGGGGGGGGGGGGGGGGGGGGGGGGGGGCGGGCGAGGCGACGGGGAATCCGGAAATATGGAATAATAAACATGATCTTAGACCAATGTGTTTGTCGTTTGGAGTCTTGACCAGCAAGCGTTTGAATGAGACCCACGAGTCGGGTCTCAAACCAAGTGTTGGAACTCCGGTCGGGCAGGGCATCTCGGCAAGTCGTGTTTGACTCCAAGCACGTGCTGCTGCGGTCTCGGCGTAACTAGTAACTGTAAAACGGACTCATTTGAGTGCGGAAAAGGAAATCGATCCAACTTTTGGGGTTGAGTTTGAACCGTGCATAGTCCTCCGACTCCGGAGATTTCACCCTTAGCACCCGCAACATCCGATTCTTCTCAAACAATAGCTCGCTTTGTGTTTTAGATTATTTCAATCTCCTTCATATAAGATTTCTGGCGACCTTTATGAAATCTGCGGAACCAGCCGGAAATTCATATAAATGGAAAGATAACGGAAATTGATATATAATTCTTTTTATAGTTTGAATGTTCTGAAAAGATTTTTTTTAGTTAATTTGCTTATTCAGAAAGGGGCCAAAATATCCATAACTAAAAATAGTAATGAGTAGGGTGCAAATTGTTTTTCACTGTTCATAAACACTATGTACTAGGTAGTCCAAAAAAATTGTCAATTAAATTTCTTAATTATATCTCTTACTTAAATCAGAGCCTTCGATTCACGGAAAAATTCTACTTAAGTTGTCTATGATAAAATCGAGTAATTTTATAATATTCCAGAATCAATATTCCGCGTAGAAAGCTTATAGCTATTTTCACTGACTTCTTCCTTCTTAAAAAGTCACACTCGTGATTTTTACTTCCACTGATATTTGCTCCGTTCTTTTAGCCTAAAAAAAATATCATTTACATTTTAATTTACAACTTTTATTTTAACCCATGTGATTTTCCTTACACTTTTATTTACTAATTCATTTTATCTAAATACGTTTGCTACTCAAAGTATCGATTTTGTCCATTAAAATAAAATAGTATTTTTTCCTCCACTTTTACGAGAATAATAATAAAGTCGCTGCCCTTCAACACATGGCTTAGCTCGTTCAAATAAGATTTCTTTGGGAAAAATATAGCGTATGATTCAACACATATTTTTCCGTTGATTAGTTTAATGTACTACACAATAATTTATATATAAAGTCACTATTTGGATATAATAAATTAGTTGGCTACTTGAACTAGCAATAAAAGTCACGACTCCCTTTATTAATCGAAATGCTAAATCAAGTAGCCTAATTAGGAGAAATAATTTAAAAATTTCTAAAACTTAGGCAATTTTTTTTTTTTTTTTTTTAAGAACTAACTGCAATTTTTCCTCCCCCGGTTCTCCATTTCCCCCTGTAAAAAGTTTCAAACAGAGCCTTAAAAAGTCCGATACACGGTGCGCTTCTACCTGTAAAGAAGAGTTCGACTATGGAATTCGAGTCTCTCTGTTTAATGGGCTGATGGAGTTTTTATTCTTTTCTACACAAATCCACGTCGTGCTCGTGCCGCCTAATTTGCAAGAGTTTTGTTCCATAATGACGTCATTTGGCGAAATATTTCGTCAAAATGACGCATCACTAAAATAGTTTCGCCAACTAACCCACCAAAGTTGGCCTTACCATAAACCGACTTTGGTCCTCAAGGAAGTTACGGCCTTTGTAAGGCCGACTTCGGTTTTTGGCGAATGGAAGTCGGCCTTACAAAAGGCCGACCTTCTTCGTAAATTTTTTTTTTTTTTTTTTTTATTTGGGAAAGGATCGAAAACTTAATAATTTGGACGGAAGTCTGGCCTTGCAAAAGGCCGACTTCC